>APFE031403771.1:64739-84397 GCA_000404065.3 Pinus taeda
AAGGAAGCTAATCTACTTGCGGAAAGAAACTGAAAGCCAAAAAGAAACGCAAACCCTAGCAAACCCTAATTCTACCAGCTAGTCCTACTGATGCAAGAAGGAAGATGCAAGCTACTGAATGAGATGCCATTGACTTCGGAAGGTAAAATGCATGTGTCTAAGCTACTTTTATAATGAAATCTGAAGAAAACATCTTTTTGTATTTTTGAATAATTTTGTAGGATTATTATGCATGTGCTTTTACTGTTTTTGACTGTGCAGAGGTGGATCGGTGAGAGAAAATGCTTGTAGGAGGTTGGGAAGGTTAGAAGAGGTCCTAAGGGGTCTCTAACACCCTTCCTGAGAGTTTCACAGTGATCGGATCTCAAGAAATTGCTTTTGTGAGCTTCTACAGGAAGTCTGCAAGGGTTCTACAGGATGTTCTGGAATTTCTACAGAATGTTATGTAATTTTCTACAGGATGTTCCAAAAAGAGGATTTTAGAGAATGGATGGAGGGAAAAAGGTGGAGGAACGAGTATGGAGGTGAAATAGGGGTGTAGAGGAGTTCAAGACTTGGAGGATGGAGTTGAGGAGTGGTGCAAATGGTGAGATTTGTTTAAGGAGGGATGAAACAATGTTGCACAAGAAGATGAGAATCATGGCAAAGTAAGCGAATGAGGCAAATGTAAGGTAAGGGTTCTAAGTGGAGGGTGGAGTAGGTGGAGTTGATGGAGTATGGGCAGATAAAGAAGGATAACAGGTGCTCTGCAAGTTGTTTTTCGAATTTGACAAATGAAGACTTGGAAAATCAAGAACCTAATTACTTTGACCTAATCTGACCTAGATAACAACAAAGGAAATGAATAGAAGTCTATTTGCAGCGAAATCATATGAAATAACTATGCAACTGAGCAATCATAAACCTAAGCATGCAACCAAAACTGATATCAAGTTCAACAACTAAGAATCCAACACTAATACTTGCATGGTGAAGCAAAGATAGTGTTTTTGGTGGCAGCAAGGTCACCTTGGTCCCAACTCATGATTCCACTGAGGGAGAGGTGAGATCCAAAGTGCTTGATGGCCTTTTTTTGAATATCTTCTCTGTTATTAACCTATCAAATCAATCTGAACATAAAAAGCTACTTTAATAATCGAAAGCAATCTAAATAACAAAACAAGATTTAAATCTAAATAGCAGATTTTATTTTAAGAATGCAGCAAAGACACATGAAAGTAAACAAAGGAGGTGCTGGGCACTTGAGATGGGCCCAAACCCAAGAGCTACAGCCTCCTAAGAGAGATTTAGAGCTGGTACAAAGTTGGATTCATCTTTATTGAGCAAGAAAAGAAGAGTTACATCAAAAACTGTCCACAAGGGAAAGCTTGAAAAGGTGCTGAAATGCAAAGCTAATCTACTGACTAAAATCTTACTACAAACTAGCTAAATTCTGCCTACAAAGTGACTAAATACTGGCTAACCAAAATGAGGCCCTAAGCCCCCTTATTTATACAAATTGAGGACCCCAACAGTCCTCCTAAACTTTAGGGACTCGGCTGCCCAAAACTTGCAGTTAACAACAGTCTTACTTGACTTGCTTGGCTGCCCTTGTGATAATTGATTTGGTGGCCCTTGAACTCAGAGATGATGGTGGAGAATTCGAGGTAAGGGCCCATAAATGCAGGCGACACCTTCCTAAAAATCCTCTTCACGAATTTGGCTGCCAAGTGCTCATTTAAACCTTTGATTTTGTCTCCATATTGACCAAAAAGACTACACAAAGCACACATTAGACTTGTTGGCATAATGACTAACCCAATTCACTCTATTAGCATAAATATAATAAAAAACATGCAATAAACTAATGAGAATGGTGGATTAAGTCGAATTAGGAGGTTGAATGATCCCATATAATTATCCATTTTTGGGGCTCATCAAGAATGACGAACCTTGTATATGTTCTACGCATCCAACAACTTAGTCAATTCTTTTTGTATGAGGGGTTCAAGTGACGGATGGCTTTTATGAGCTTCTACTAAAATGGCTTAGCCCCTTCTTTGATCGGAATGATGTGTTGGATTATTCATATCTCATATGTTTTCAATTCATCGTATGTCCACGCAAATACGTCATGATATTGTCTGAACAAGCAGAAAAAGTCTTGCCACTCCTCTAGAGTGTAACAAGTACCAACATTTATGAACTTCAGATCCCTTTATGTTCCCAATTTAATACGTTTGTGCATTAGTGTGGAACTATGGGTTTTCGTGTTCCTAGGTCCTTTGAAGAGATTCTGCATATCATAGAGTTTCTCAAGTGAAACCACACCCTTTGGGATGGGGTTGTCTTTGTTGTCAAAAGTTGTGTCTTGTAGATACTACTTGTGCACATCTTCATCTATTACTGTGTCTTTGAAGATGTCAGCGTTGGCCATGAAACTACTTGTGCGCATATTCATCTATTAATGTGTCTTTGAAGATGTCAACGTTGGCCATGAAATGCGTTATTTGTTCATCATCGTCAAAAACATGAAAATTAGTGATGTTGTAAGGGATAGATGGCTTATACAAAATTTTAACAGTAAATCTATCCCTTAGTGGTGTCATTCTAGCAGCTGCATTTTCCAGAGCATTTGTAGCTACATTGCACATTCTTGGTACATATAAGATATTAAAAGCTTGAAAATAAAATAAGTCACCAAACCTCTTATTGGTAACCCTTAAGACAAGGTGAGACACAGTGTATGATGTTATGTGCCTGTTGTACCACAATCTATGAATCACATACCACTTTCAACATAGAAACATTGAGGTTCAGGGCTTTGTGCAAACCTAAGAGGAGTGCTTCATATTTAGTAGTGTTTTTTGTTCACTCAAACTCCAAGTAGCTTGAAACTAAATGTTTAATTTTCCTTGGGCCAATCAAAACACACCGGACTCGAAAGCCAACCTGTGTTTTGGGTCCATCAAAATACAATGTCCACAAATCGTCTGTACGAGGATTGATTACCACACTAATACTACTAATACTACTACTACTACTGTTACAAAGTAATGTACAAGTTTCATTTTCACCAGTTAGGCAAGGAAGGAGACCCAATTGTGTATCTGGTGGGGTGGAGCTCAACTGTGCAAGATAGCACCCGAGCCGCATTTCCAGAAAGAAATTGTTGAATAAAAGTTAGGCAAAAGACAATGGCTCATTCTGATTGTCCAAGGGAGTAACATTTTGTTTCATATACCTCTCAAACAATACTTGAATTTGGTTATTTCTTCCTTATTACAAAAGCCATAAGTGTGACTAGTCTGTAGCAAAATATCCTTGCAACTTGTTGGACTAGTCTCCACTGAGTAGTAAGCCATATGCTTCTAAGATGTCCATTATCAACGATAACCGAATGATCACATCCTAGAGTTCACCAATGGCAGGTACACATTTTCGGTCAAGTTGGATGATCTACAAGGCTATATTGCTCCATTGTGTATTTATCTATTTAGAAATGGAGAGTGGCATGGCATTCACCGATGCGCCAAAGTCAACCAAACAGTTTTAGACATCGAAGTTGAATATTTCAAACGATAACAAAAATAGTGGGTATATAAAGTTTTCTTCTTCCATACGAAGTGCGTTGAGTAAATATGTGAGTGATCTGGGAGATTTACTTGGTCCCTTGCTAGAAGAGGCAACATTATCTGTGGAGGTTTTCCCCAGTGCATGCAAAAGAATATCCCACTGACTCGTGAGTTTGGTAAGCTCGTACAAAGAGATGTTTGCATAGGTCTTCTTCATGTCTTCAACAATATTGTAGTCCAAAGTAGGAAGACTCACCGAGTTTTCCTGGGGAAGGCTTGTGTTTGTACGGTTCGGTGGATTGTTTTGAAGTGAACTTCTTATGGACGTATATTTCATTGCAACTGTCTTCCCAGACTTGCTTTGAGAATTTTGTGTTGAGGATGCTAGTGGATCAACGTTTTTGATCATTTTCTTAAACTTCTCATTTGGTATCTCAATCATAGTAGGAGCAACTTGACTTCTAAAGTTGTATCAACCATTCTATTTTGGGGGTTCCTTCTCAATGGTTGTTTTCTTCTGGGAAGCTTTTAGACTCTGATACATGTTAACCATGTGCCCATAACTTCGAGCCTCATCGGATGCAAAATCTTCTTCGTCATCTTCATCTTCGAGGTGAACCTTCTCACTAAAATGATCCTTCAAGCCACAAAGCCCATAAATAGGTTCCAATATGCACAGGTCTTCTCTAAGTGTCGTGATTGGTGGAACTCACAGAAGTTGTCCTTCGAAATCAGGTCTGTTTGGAACACAACATTTGAACTCTGCGTTGATTTAGCTGAGTGACTACTTCTGCTACTTGATTTCACATTCCTCCTATGTGCAAAACCGAAAGATCTACTACTCAATATTGTCTTGGTTGTCCGTTTCTTGAGTTCTAATACTTCAGTTGTCAAGGATTTGAGGAGACGAGTAAGGGTCTTAATTTCACTTGTTTCCTTTTCCTTTACCTTACTCACAGCAACCTTAGATGTCCTACCCACGTCTTTGGATTCCTTCACTGGTTCATCATCTACAATGAATCCAATCGCGTGCAGGTCTTTCTCCACATAAATTTCTTCTTGGAATTTTTCGGAAAGTGTTGGTTTCTCATCTCACTTGAAGAACTATGGAATGTTGGTCGGCAGTCCAAATGTGTAGTATTCGACTATGATGGAGTTAGAAGGTTTATTGTTTGTAGTGAACTTGTTGAGGATACGGTTAAACCTTTTTTTAAAGTCTTTTACTTTCTCTTTCAGCTACTTCTTAAGGCTACCCATTTCTTTCAACAACATGGCGGGGGTTTTGTCATCAATAAAATTTTCAAGGAAAATTCTCTTGAACATCCACCAGTTCTGAATGGAGTTGACAGGAGGCTTGTGGTACCGTAGAGTTTCTATACAATCCAAGGTATAGGGAAATAGTCTACATGCAACATCATTGTAACGTACCTCAAGTGTATGCAGATGTAGGTAGAATGTGTTTAGATGGTATTCTGCCTTCATTGCTCTGTCAAGGTCATACTTCGTTAAAAGCTTCTCTGTGTGCCTTGGCAGCTTGTGCAAGGCATGTGGAGTGCTAATGGGCCTTGTGTCATCCATTCTTGATTTTGATCAGCCATATTGTCTTCTTATTCATACTCCTCTTCTTCTTCTTAATCAGACGATTCAACCTCCGAATCGGTTGGTTTGTCTCTGCCTCCACCTCCTCCATTGTCTTCCCCTCCACTGCCTCTGTCGGAACCTGAGTTCAAGATTGTGTTGCTAACTTCCTCTCCTTATAGGAAAACAAGAGGTTCCTCTTCATTCTCAACAGCTTCTGCTAGCTCTTCATGAGTGGCGAGGATTACTTCTTCAACAGATGAGACTACAACTCTTGTGGGTGTAGTCTTTTGCTTCCTCTGTGAGGAGGGAAGATTGTGTACTCCTGGGATCAGTCCAAAATCTTTGGAAAACTAATGGGTGATTGGACAAACTGACCAAAGGTGATGATATGAAATTTCCTGTTTGGGTCTAAGAGGTGATGAGTAACCAACTTCAGATTTGCACGTGGGAGAGAGGGAGTTCATGTTACTACCTTGACCAAATAATGGATACATGGGGTTGGGAGGACATTCATCCATAAACCACTGGCTGCCCTCCTTCTAGCACCAAAAATGTTGAAGGTTCTAGACACGCCAAAATTAAGGGGATCTCCCCAGTACTGAGTCCCAACTAGACCTCACACTCTTTGGTGTAGGTGTCCCATCTAGTACGATGGCCTAGATGACATTATCTTAGATATTTTCCTTAGCTCTTGCTATTCAACACATGATAGTGTTATGCTTATAACTTCAAGAAAGGAAGGTGAGTGTGCTTGGTGAGTGCTTAATGTAACATTGTTTCTCAGTCCTCTTATTGTCAAAGGGGGGAGGTAAAGTGAGCCTCTTGATGAGAGGAAATAGTCCAACCTAGGAAGAAACACACACGAACAACAACAAGGGTATGTCCAACATCTAGTGAAATAGTCCACATCATATGCGGTAGTCGTGAAAACCAAGTTCAAGGGAAAACACGTACATCATCCAGCGGAATAGTCCACACATGGATGAAGGTTGTTAAAGCAAAGAAAACACAAATATGGTCTGTCTAATTTTTGGCGGAGTATTCCACATGGACGGGACAATAATGATAAACAATACAACACATATTCAACAATATGATTATTAAAAGAACTGAAGAAGTTCAACTATCTTAGTACAAGTTAAGAAAACATGCATTACAAACATTTAAAGAATAATCTTACAAAATCCAAGACACATATGTACACCATACATCACTAGTCCCAATAGTGGGACATTGGAGCCACTCCTTGCTCCTCAAAGAATAGACTATAGACTCTCAAGGCTATGTGGGAGGAGCCAAGGTGAAAATTCCTTTGCTCATACAATGAGGGGGTATATATAGCTAAGGGGAGTAACTGACCCTTGTGACTCTTCAACTTCCCTCATGATTGTTTGACTTCCTATTACTTTTCGACCTTACATGACTCTTCAAATTCATATGTGGGTCTCTTGGACTTCCACTTTACATTACATTGATTACAACAAGTATGGCCCATAGTAGTGATGTGGCTGAGACAACTCATGACACAAATCGACATGACACTACTGACATGTACTCGTTGACTATAGTGTCTGTGTCGAGTTGTTGTGTTGATGAGTGATGGTATGCTCTCAGTGTAATGTGCCTTCATCTCCAGATAGAAAAGTGCACGGGGTCTTCGATGGTCTTGGTCTTTTCTTGATGGTTCATGTGAATGTGACCCTTTCACTTGTTTTCTCGATGTGCTGTGTGTGTTTGTTTGACTATGAGCAAGTCTTCTAGCATGCACCTCTTTTCCATCCCATTTTTCGTCATGCCATGTTTCATTGATGTACCTATTCGTGCAATCACTCATGACAAGACAACATAAAATACAAAAAATCTCTTATTCTAACATGATGCATTGTTTTTTGTTTCAATGCAAGTGACTAGGAGAGGGACAAGGCACTAAAACTGTGTAGAGCACAACACAAACTAGGATGCAAGGATCTGAAGCACTATCAGGAAAAACTGTGCATATGTCATTGGGAGGAAGATTTGTGCAATCTAGGACAATAGTGATAGTTGTAGAGAAAAAGCCATCTGGGAGGAAGAATTACGTAGTTTCCAAGAGGAGGGTTGGGCAGGATTTTAGGGAACTACTGGGCCAATCTATGCAATTTTCAAGGGGAACATTGGGTAGGCCATCCAACTAGGATCTGCGTAGTTTATCCGAGGAGGATAGTACGGGAAGCAGGATGCACCGGCAGAAAAATATGTGCAACGATCCCCGGAGACAATTCGGGACTAGACATAACTACGCAATTTTTGGGTTGAGTGCAGAGCAGGACAGAAGGGCAGGTGACAACCAGATCTGTGCAATTTTCAAAGTGAGAGTAGAGCAAGTCAATAGGGAAGCCTCCCTGACAGTTCTACATAGCTTCTGGGCTTGTTGCGGAGCAAGGAAGAAGGGCAGGTGATAGAAAACTCTGTGCAATTCCTGGGATGATTGTAGAGCAGGCTAGTAGGGAAGCCTTCCTGGAAGATCTATACAATTTTTCAAGATAGTGCAGTGATAGATAGGAGATGTCTGTCCCACATGTCTATGCTATTTCAGTAGGCAGTGCAACGCAGTCAGGCTAGACAAGTTCTGTGCAGTTTTGGAGATCAGTACAAGCCTAGGTCACAACTCAAGTCAATTTTTCCAATTGACCAACAGGAGGCTTGATGGGAGATCTTACGAGAAGCGCATACTGGATCAGGTTCTAGGACAACTTCTACGCAGTTCTAGGAGTCGTTCAACTAGCTCATCTCCATAATTGCGTAGTGAAGGCTACCCAAAGGACAACCTCAAGCTCTACATAGTTCTGGGCAGCATTACAAGGTTACTGACATGGGCTCTAGTTGACGGAGCATTGTCCGGTTGACAGATTTTTGGGAAAATTGACTAAGTGTGAAAGTAAGTGTATTTGTGCATACATGATAATGTGATCACACACTTAGCATGACTTGAAGATAAGTCACCTCAAAACAACAAGACAACATTTGCTCAGTGATACTGACTCAAAGGTTAAGAGCGACAAGTGCAACAGTTGAAATATATCTTCAAATGACTGTGACGACACTTGCGCGACATTGCTTACAACTTTTTGTGCGAGTGTGACTGACATCAACAAAGAAAAACCAACTCATGCACACAAATACAAACCTTCAAAAAAGCCAGAACAAACTTGCAAGCATGACATAGAGATCAACATGCCAAACGATGACCAATGGTCGATCAAGAAAAAAAAGGTGTGAAGACTCTACAAGAGCTCATGGGATGAGCTCGAGTGTTTGCGAAAATCAAGGGAAAAACCAAGGAAGGCTCCAAAATTTTGGAGGGTGTTGTAGCTGCTACAACACTTGGCGACACACTAGTTGAATACCAGCTTCTCTGTTTCGATTCATTTGCAGCACAGAGCCTTGGCCTTTCAGGAAGTATTGATTCATTGTTCAGGTTACTTTGGCTTCCCCACTTACCACATGGATAGACATGGTTCACCTTGTACCGACTCAGTCAAATAGAGCAAAACTATCAGCAAGATCATAATGTTTCAAAATCGGGATGGGTAGTTTGGTTCACGAGCTTAAGATT
Organism: Pinus taeda; assembly: GCA_000404065.3. Taxonomy (NCBI): domain Eukaryota; kingdom Viridiplantae; phylum Streptophyta; class Pinopsida; order Pinales; family Pinaceae; genus Pinus; species Pinus taeda. The sequence goes on from APFE031403771.1 coordinate 73,470, forward strand.
TGCAGAGTATAAGTTTTCATCTCTGGTCTTTCTCCACTTCCACCAGGTCTGGACAATACCCTGGTAGAGTCACATAGGAACACAAGCATTGCTCCACTGCCAGTGAGCCTAGTGAGTAACCCGATGGAGTTGTCTGCTTCAACTCCCTACGCAGGAAGCCTTTCTCCTCTTTTTCCTTTGTACTTTTTTGAAAGAGGATTGTGCATAGGCACTTATTTATTTTTGGGGTGAAAGAGGGATCCTGACTTATTGAGAGTAGAACAGGTTGTTACTTCAGAGAAGTATTTAAGAGCTCTGATTTAGTTTTGCTCATTTAGGTTTTTCCCTTTCTCCATTCCTACTAATTGAATTAAGCTTGAACACACAAAGAAAAAGAATGAGTACAAGCATGGGGTTTCCCAGTTTGGACACAGGTTCATGGTTTGACTAGAGCTTTGCTTACAAATGGATCGTATTTTTTTTCCAGGCTTCATCAGCCAAAAGTTACAACTAAGCATAGAGAAGATGGAAATAAGACTGGCCAAGTGTTGAAGTGTCACAAGACTCTTTAAACTCAGCCACATACTTGTTCGAAAGCCAGAACATAGTATAAGACAACACTTATTTACAAAACCAAATGACAAGACAACCAAAATGAAGCAAAGCAAGTCAAAGAAAAATCAACAAAGTAAAATAGTAAAACAAAAACAGCAAAGCAATAGAGCAACACTAAGCATGCTATGTATATAGGTGGCGTGCTGCCCCAAATCACTAAAAATAACATTTTAAATCTTGGTCATTGACAATAAGGTTTTCAATCCTCCTGTCAAGTGATTGCAAGCGATACTTGTGTTGGCCAAGTTTTTCGCAAATGGTGTATGGAACAATCCACAAAGACTAGAACTTCGTATGTTTTCCTTTGTCTTCATGGGGTTATCCCAATTCAAGACTAATTTACCCATAACGAAGCTAGCATTCCCTACCGACTTTCGATCGAACCATCTCTTGATATGGTTCTAGTGGACTGAAATTGTTTCTTTTGCTTTCATCCTTTCTTCCTGTAGCTTGTATAATGTATCTATCCTTTGTTGAATCAATAGACACAACTTGCCTCGATATTCTTGGGATAGCTGGAGAGAAGGAAAGTAGATATTGGGTGGAAGGATGGCTTATTTTCCATATACAAGGAAGTATGGAGATGTGTTCAGAGAGGGCTTTAGTGTAACTCGATTATCTGAAATTTGTGCTTACAACTTTGTGTGTGAGTGCGACCGATGTCGATAAAGTGAAAACAACTCATGCACACAAAGACAAACATTCAAAAATTCCATAACATATTCGCAAGCATGACATAGCGATCAACATGCCAGAAGATGACCGGTGTTCGATCAAGCAAAAAGGTGTGAAGACTCGATAAGAGTTGACAGGATGTGCCCAAATGTTTGTGCCCATCAAGGGGAAAAACCAAGGAAGGCTATGAAATTTGGTTGCAGGCCCAAATTTTGGAGGGTGTTGCAGCTGCTACAATAGGTTCCAAGGCTCTCCTCATATAAATATCTACATATACAAATGTACTAAGATAAATAGTTATAAGTTTGAGTTTTCCTATAGCTATAGTTGACAAAGTCACATATCAGAATGTCTAATTTTGAATACTTTTTATGAAATAAAAATCTTTTATTCTTCTAATTTATTTCAAGATATAAACATGGGGTTTTCCATTCTTCTTTTGGTAGGTATCACTTGTTGGAATTATGATACAAATGTTGTCCTTGATGGAAACTCACTCACAGGTCAATTCAGTTTTGATGAAAGGAAACCCACAGTGTAACAGGTCCATTCAGATGTAACAGGGCATTGGTACAAAAGAACAGGAATATGGAACTGAAGTCTACTAATCGAAATGAAGAAGTTGAAGGTAAAGGATGGTGAAAAGTAGTTTAAGATGTATATGTAGGTCCACTTAGTCAAAACAATGTATACACACTGGTTCATAGAACAAAAAGAGTGTATACATATACACGCACTTTCACAAGAATAAAAGCATGTACACGTTGGAAAAACAAAGAAATTCAAGAGGAGACAATACTAGGGGTCAATACCATGGTATTAGCCCACAATATTGAGTGGATTAATGACTATTTGATCCTTTCCAAGAATACCACGGGTCCTAAGTGGTTTTTCTCTGAGGTATTGAGAAAGGCCTAAAAATATATAAGGAGGAAAAGATCATAAGGTCAGAGTGTGCAAGTGAAAGGGTTTCTAAGGAATACTTCTATCTGAAGTATATTTTATCTTGTAGGGGCTATGTTTGTGATTTGATCTGAAATATTTTGTGCACCTTGAATTCAATGTTGGATCAGGATCATGAGACCTAAAATGAATTATCATTGAATGATCTAATATTGGTTGGGCTAGATCTAATTATGTACACCTGTTTTATTCTTTAAATGTCATGATCTGGGTTTGTCTGAAGTTCAGAATAGCAGTGAAGTTATGAGTTGATATTTGTAGATTTATACACTGGTTCATCTCGGTAAAAGCGCATGTACACATATGTTCTACTCTTCCAAGTAGCATATACAAAAGAAAATCCTATTCTTCAGATATGATGTATCTCTCTAATCAGTTCTATCTTTTTACTATTGTTTGTCAATGAATTCTTCTTAGATATAAAGGTAAAACTAAATGCATAAGGAGTTTGACATCTGATTGATTGATTGTATAAGTGAGAAGGGTGATCTCTTCTACTGCCTATGTAAATATTTATAAATTGACAGTAGATGTTCAATGTATTGCTGGTTAGTACAGACTTGATTTAGAAGTTTTATGTTTCAGTACTTTTGAAGGTATACACAGGATTGATTAGACGAAGTAGCATATACACACAGGTTGGGTTCAGTAAAGTAGAGTATATGTTCTAATGCATGATTTTTGAGGTTGCAGCTATTTCTGAATGATAATGCAGGTTTCTGGGTTCAACACAGTGTTCTGGTGATAGTGATCTGACTATTCAGATTAACTGACTATTGGTTGATGTAGTTTGAAAGTTATGATGGGTCCAGTATGAAAATTTGATGAAACAAGGCCTTCATGTGTATTGTTGTGTACCAAGAGCATCCAATCTGAAAATTTATGAAACGTGGTCCCTGGAAGAAGAGAGAAGGTTGTAGCATTTTATAGGTCAGTGCCTACACACTAGTAAACACATTGGCTAGTACAAGAGCTAGGGGGTTGCAACTCCCTTCTAGTAGAAGCTGGAAAATAAGAGATGTGTGTAGCCTTCTGTAGGTGGGTGCCTGCGTATTGGTATGAGAATACACCAGTACAAGATTGTAAACAAATTTTCTTATTATTAAAAGAAGATAGAGACGACAGCAACATGTGGTTTTTCCCCACATTGGATTTCCACCTTAACTCTTGGTGTTCATGTGTGTTGCTTATGTGTGATGGTTTATTCTGTTTTTACTACATTGTTTAATAAGTTACTGATGCACTGATTAAAGATCAACACATGATAAATTGACTAAATCATAAGCTCTCTGGGTATATGTTGGTTTCTCTAATCACAGTAGCGTGTACACGCTAGTTCACTTCACAGAAGTAGCACATATAAATCTGTTTGGGAAATGAAAAATTATTGAACTGATAATATTGATTCACCCCCCTCTCAGTATTATTTCCAACATCACTTGGATAGGTTTCTAGTGATTATACCTGGAAGTTTGTTGTCCATGGAAAATATAAGATTGTGTTGTGAATGCTTCTATTTTTTTCACTAGAACATTTTTGTTATTTATGTTAATATGATGTACTCCTTTGTTAGCAATCCATAAACCTATGGTTAGAAAGGGATTTTTTTGTGTAATTAAGTGTGTTGTAGAATTGGGTTATCTTCCAACATTTGAATTATCCTAACAACTTCAATTTCCTTCTTATAATATTAAAACATTTACAATCTAATTTCAACAATGATGTTTAATCTAAATGAGATAAGTAGTTCTATAGAAATAACAAGTAATCACTAGAAATTTCATGTCTAAAGGAATCATGCTATAGATTTATGGTTCTTTTTTTTATGTCATTCCCTAAAATAAAATGATAATAATTCATTTAGCGGCTCATTTCTACACATTATGATTACATAACATTGTGCAATGCTTCATAAGCCTACAATTCCCCTAGTTGATAATTTAAGTGTCATTATCTAATATTTAATAGCATTTATTGTTGCAATAGTTGAGCTCAACACCTTTTAGTATAGTTTCCAACGAAGTACTATAATATTCAAGGAATAAGTAAATGAAAATTCCATTGTTAAAGGGTGAAGGAACAAAAGCTCTTGAGAGTTTCCTTTTAAAAAGTGGTATTTTTCTATGTACTTCGTAGATTTGTTTTAGAGGAACGCATGCATTTTAGTTGTGATAAACTAGGAATTTTTTCTATAGTCAAAATGCGAGATAGAAAAGGAGTGAAAGGAAAGAAAAAGAATAGAGGTTTGATTTATTAGTCACCAAAGATAGTCCAAAACAAATCTCTAAAGAAAATGATGAAAAATATTGGTATGGGGAAAATTCTCTATTTTCATATTTTTCTTGATTCATTATGGCTAATGAAAGAGAAAAGGGATGGTTGGAAGGAAGAAATGAATAATAGTAAGGGAAATTTGAGTTCCCTATCCTATAAATAAGGGAGCATGTAAGAATGATAAACATAAATATATCAATACTTTGCCACATTCATGGGATGATCATTGAGGACCCATTCACATTCATCTTTGAATTTTAGTTTCTCCATGGGACTTATCATTACAAGAATGATACCCAAAATATAATATTATTCCCCTCCTCTTTGAACGAAGTGACTGTAGGATGGTTCATGGGTCTAGATGGGCATAGTATTTAGATATGTGAAATAATGATGAATGGTCTTATATAGAAATAAAAATATACTGTAAATCTATATATTCAAGTGGTGAAGTATTTTGAATGACTGGAGGAGGCATGAACCATTAAAATGATATTTTGAGAGATTCACTTTAGTTACAAGAGATTTAGTAATTACATAGTTGGAAAAATATCTCTAAAGATAGTTCTTCTAAGGGGAGTAAGAGATGATTGTATGGAATAATTAGTTCTCCTAAGGGGAGTAAAAGATAATTCTATGGAATAAATAAATTTGATCACATCTTTAGATATTTTGAAATGCACTTACAGTGAAATGTTTACAAAAATACTCGAGAGGTCCTACTAAAAAGGGTAAAGGAATTATAATAATTGTTATACAAACCCCTAGGTCCACTACTAGATTAGCAAAAGTGGAAATTGGAAACATATTGGAGGATATCAAGATATAGAGTTTATATTCAACACCATTCCATTTCGATACACTCCAAGTCAAGAAGGAGAAAGAGGAAGTTGAGAAATATTTACCGGTATTTTTTCTAGTGTGCACAAAAGAACATTATTATCATGAATACCCACTAAACATCAAAGAAGTCTGCGAAATTTGAAAATACAATCACAAAATTAATTAGTGCCCAATCAAGTTTGAAGGCTCTATGTGAGGCACAATATTAGAAGGTGGATCATTTTTTCTTCATCAACTAATGAATGCAAGGAATATTCCAAATAACCCAAGGTATGGCATACCAACACCCTCAAATTTTTGGAGTACTCAATATAATCTCCCTACAAGCTAATATCCTCAACCATGAGCAAATCATTTCCACCCTAAAAATAGTGGCATTATTGAATTTTCTAATTTTGAGAGACACCTCTCTTTCCTTGTTAAAAACACCAAAAAATCCAATCGTTTTCTCACAAAATAAGCTTGGAAATTTGACCAAAACTAGCAACTGACTTCTTAGAAGAAATCCATTTTGCCACTCCTCATTCAACTAACAATCACTAGCACCCTAGAATTCCTTGGCTACCTGTTCAACCTACACAAAATCCAAACAGTAATAAATATATATGCAATGATGAGATGTTAATGCATAATACCTAATTTATGGGTATTTGTATTATGTTAAGTCTAACTCTACTTATGGAAATTGGTGACAAAACCATTGCCACCAATTTTTATTGAATATGTTGATGAAGAGAAGATACATGATCCTAAAAATTAGGAAGCATATCAACCCACTCAGCTTGAAATGAAACATCTAGAGGATAAATTATCATTTCTTGAGATATTAAAACAATCTAAACCGTTGATCCAACCAAAATTTGTTTTTTTGTTTTTGTTTGTTTTTGTTTGTTTTATTTTTTTGGGGGGGGGGGGGGGGGTGGTGGTGTTTAAGAATTTATGTCTCAAAATACCCTTAATTAAAGCCATTCAAGAAGTGTCAATTTATAGCAAATTTGTCAAATAATTTTTCTTAAATAAACCTAGAATAAAAATGGAGGGTCCACAATCCATTAATGTCATAAGATAGTTTGGTGATATTATACTTAGAAAGGTGTTTGTCCCTAAATATTGAGATCTAGAAATCCCTATTGTGAATATTCAAATTCCACTAAATTGATAATAAATAATTTGATTGACCTAGGAGGATCTGACATAAATGTAATGACAAAGCATACCTTAAAACATCATAACTTCAAGGACTTCTGAGACAAATCCTTAATATTATTCAAATACTTTGTAGGTCCATTGTCAATAAAAAAGGGATGATGATAGGAGAGGTTGTTATCTCTATAGAATCTTGGGATAATCCAAGAGATTTTATGGTATTACAAACAAAATTACGATTGAGAGGTTCTACTTTAATTTTGATAAGGCCTTGTTTATCAACTACAATGCTTATAGTGGATGTAAAGAAAGTTACATGACCATTTCTAATAGATAGACACATAAAATGTAGGCATTGCATCTCCTAGCCAAACCTTTCCTAAATGCCAAAGAATAATATGGATTCTATATGAGAAAAAGAAAACATTCTATGAGGACCTAGTGAGAATTTTTTTTACCATTGATAAAACCATGACCCTAAAATACCTATATGAAGACATTATGATCTCAAATTTTATGTATAATCTATACCCAGGAAAGTTTCAAATTGAGGGGATAAACTATGATTTTGATATTAATAGTAGAAACGGTAGGGACCTAATCAAATCCAATTCAAATAATGTTATATGATTAACTGATGTTCCTACTACATCACTATCCTATATATCAACCATGAAAATAGAAGTTTCCTTTGATAAAAATCTAAACCTCGATAACCAACTAAGAACCCTTCTATCGATAAAGTTGATGGATCTTCTACAAACGTACAACATAATGTTTGCATGGGAATCTAAAGGTATGATATATATTGACCTAACTAATTTTAAACATCATATCAATATCAATTATAATGGATATCTTGGTAGGCATCCTTAAATCAAATGAATACAATTGTCCAAGACATTGTCAAAGTGAATACAAAATCCCTTAGATGTTGATTTCATATACCCCATCTAATGTATCCAACGAGGTTTCACTACCAATTATAATTCCTAAGAAGGGAGTGAAATGGTGAGTGTGCATATATTATAAGGAACATTATAAGTAAACTAAGAAAGACCACATTCCTCTACCATTCATTGACCAAGTAATAAATATTTTATCTAGGAAACAATTGTTTTCCTTGCTAAATGCTTTTAGTGTACACAAACAAATACATATTTCGATATAATACGAAGTTAATAGCACATTCACATGTCATTGGGGTACGTTTACTCTTAACTTCGTACCTTTTGGTCTATGAAATGCCCAACCACATTTTAAAGAGTATTCCTTAACATCTTTTCAGACTTGGTTGATAGTCTAGAGGAACATATGAATGATTTCATACTATATGGGAACACTTATGAGGAGGCCTAAACCAGCCTAAAAAAAGTGTAGTAGAGATGTAACAAAATGAATATGTCTCCCGCCATGAAAAATCCTCCATGTTAAAGAATGAAGGTATATTATTCATACAACATGTTACAATGTAGGTGTCAAAGTAGATAATGTTAAAAGTTCAGTGATTCAATACTTACCAACCCTCATAAAATCATTTGATGTCAAAATATTTTTTGGCCATTCTAACTTTTATAAAATACCCATTCTTGATTTTAACAAGATTGATACCCTATTATATATCCTCCTCTTAAAATATCTTGAATTCTATGGAATCTAGAATTTTAGGCAAAATTTGGAACTTTAAAATAGAACCTAATCTTAGCCTCTACATTAAATTGAACAAGCTAGAAACTCCCTTTTCCTAACCATCCATATACTTCAAGGAAGGCCTTAGGTTTTGTCTTAAGTCAACACGGGGATGAAAAAAGTATGTTATTTACATCATCAACAAAAACCCTATTGGAGAAAAGTTAAATCATATAGATATTGAAAATGAATTTCTCATTATGGTGCACGCCATGAGTAACGAAGAGCCCCAGAAATGGGTAACTATATGGGCTCATTTTTCCTATTATTTCCATTTAATCCACCATTCTCCATAATTTTTTGCATGTTTTTGAATATATTTATGTCAATTGAGTGAATGGGGATAGTCACTTTGCCACATAGTCTAATGAGTGTTTATTGCAGATTTTTGGAAAATTTTTGGACAAGGACCAGGCATTTATGATCAGATTAGCAGCCAAACTCAAGGAAATAGGGTTGAGGACTTATAGGAGGGGTGTCTCCTACATTAATGACCCCTTTATTGAGTTCTCCACCAGCATCTGGAGTTCAAAGGCCACCACATCGATGATTCCAAGGGGCGGCCAAGCAACTCAAGTGGGGTTGTTGTTATCTCCAGTTTTAGGCAGCCGAGTTCCTTAAGTTTAGGGGGACTGTTGGGGGTCCTCACTTGTATAAATAAGAGGGCTTTAGGCCTCAGTAGGTTAGCCATTTCATAGTCTATTTTTGCACTTTTGTGCAGTCTTGTACTCAGCTCATTTTCGAGCTCCTTTTGCAGACAGTTTTGTGATGTAACTATTATTTTTTGATCAATGAATATGAATCCAACTTTGAACCAGCACTGATCCTTTCTAGAGGGCTGAAGCTCTTGGGTTAGGGCCCAACCCAAGCTGCCTAGCACCTCCTTTGTATATTTATATGTTTTTTTCTTGCATTCATAAGATAATTTCTATTGTTTAGGATTAATCTTGCTTGGTAAAATAGATTGTTTTTGACGATTAAATTAGTTGTTCTTACTTCAAGTTGGTTAAGTAGTTTGTTGTAGTAAAAAAGAAAGATCCAAAAGGGCTACCAGCATGCCTTATCCCCTTTCTCCCTCCTTGGGACCATGAATTGAGGACAAGGCATTACTGCTTCCACCAAAAACACTGTTTTTTTTCCTTTCATGCAATTGCTAGTGTGATGTTTTGAGTTGGAGAAGCTGATATTTGCTTGGATTCACATGCTTAGACCATTTCTTGTTCATTTACCATGGATTTCTTGCATAGTTTCCTGTTCATAAAAAATTTTTCAACACTTTTCTGTTTTCAGGTCAGATTTTAGGTCAAATTAGACAAACTATGTTTTTTTTCCGTTCTTGCTTGGGTCAGTCTTAAGAAGTAGGTGTTAAGCTCACTTGAAAAACATTCCAGCATGTCATCCTTCCATAGCACAACCTATACAAGCTCATATTTCATATAATCCTTCACTCATTCACCACATTTCGCCAAACTGTCCTAATTTCTACATTTGTTCACAAAGTCGTTTTCTTACCCTTTGAGCAAGTCCAACTCTTTCCTTCATTCCTAATCTTCATTAATAGAGGCCTAGACCCTCCAACACATTCATTCAGCCTTCATTTCCTTTTTCCCATCATTTTTCCACCTTCAAACCTCCAAAAATCACTTTCGACCTCCTCCTGTAGAACTTCCTGTAGATCCCCTGCAGCTTCCTGAAGAAGTTCATGCGAGCGATTTTTCGAAGTCTGATCGCAATGGAAATCTCTAGAAGGGTACTAAGGACTTCTTAAGACCCCTCCACTCCTTCCTCACCATCTATAAAAGCCAACTCCATCCTCCTTTTCCACCAAATCTCTGCACAGTCACAATTAGTCAAATTACAAGCATAATAAATCCACATAAAGATACTCAAAATTGCAAAAAGATGATTTCTTTCCATTTCTCTTCAGAATTAGCTTGAATAAATAAAATTTACCTTTTCAGTAATCAATGGCACCCATTTCAGTACTTTCCATCTCTTTTCTTGCACGATTATGGTTTGTTAGGGTTTGCTAGGGTTTAAGTTCCTTTTCAGTTTTCATTCTCTTTTTGCAAGTAGAATAGCCCCTGTAGAATTAGTCTTCTACCATCATAGTAAAAGCTTCTTCTCAGAACTTGTAGAAGTTGGCTTAAGCTCCTAGCGAACTTGTGCCAGCTGATCAAGTGGCATCCTGCAGTAAGAGCTAGTACTTGTGCATACAACACCGCCACTTCCAAGTTTGTTACGAACTACCAGGTTGATAATAGTAAAGAAGGGAGCCCTAAGAGTTGCAACATTATGTTGGCATTATGGCACAGGTTTGGAGTTATGGCGCAGGTGTTGTCCTTGATGGCAACTCTCTTTGGTAGCAGATCTCAGTTCAGGCACTCAGAGAGAAGAAAAAGACATATACGCAAGTTCATCTAGGCGAAGACGTGTATACACACGGGTTATACATTACAAAAGCACGTATATGTTGAGGATCATACTTTTGGTCCATGGTAGCTAGTTCTTGGGATTTGAACCTATGTTTTGGACCATGGTGTCTCGTCAGATGTGTTGATCCCTAGTTTTGGGTTCATGGTATTGAAATGTTATGGTTTTGTATCATGGTATTGAGGAAGGGCTAAGACTATAAAAGAGGAGGGAGATCATGTGGCAAATGATCATCTGAATTATTATTGAAGATCTGATAAAGTGCTAGAGCTGGTATATTGGTAATTGGGTTATGATGCAGATCTGGATCT
>APFE031403771.1:87495-112702 GCA_000404065.3 Pinus taeda
TAAAATGGATCATCGAACTAAGCCTTTGGAAACATCACCTAGGACCTAGGACTTAGGACTCATGAGGGGATTTAAACATTTTTCGACCCTCAGGACACATTACATCATGACTTTTACAATTTACATCTTAAGGGAGAAAAACCCCTTTAACATAGACCCTCACAAATCACCTAGTTCTGCGACACAACTATAATCTAGCAGGTTAACACACTAGGATTCTCTAAAATTCCATGACAAAATCTATCCCGGCTTTGGGGTCAGGTTTGAAGGAAAACTCTGCCGATCCGTGGATCGGTGAGACGAAAAACCTTCCGGGACATAGATTATCATAAGAAAGTTAGGTCCACCTAGGCAATTTACAAACACGACTCATATCTGCTAGGATTATTTACAAAGAATACATGCAGACTGGGTTTACAATTAGATTGATCAAGCTGCTGATGACTGCAGGATGGCACGAACACGTTGATCAGGTGTTGCCCCTTTTTGCAAAAAAATAGGGGGGTGTACTGCATGGGTAGTTGATCGGTAGAGGTCAACAGGCTCAATGCTAGCTCTATTATCCTTCACTGTCTTCTCTGACATGTATTCACTGTAACTGGAAATCATTTCCTTCCAGTACTACCTCTGATCCTCACTGCTTGATCACTGGTTCGAATTCCTTAGCAAATCCTGCCCTAGGAAAATCAAACTGACTAATCAACTCTCTGTCTTTCAAATGAACCCCAAGCCTCCTTCTTATACTTTTTTCGTTAAGACTTCAACAGTTGAGATTAAGTCTCTAATCAACGGTTAAGATTAAAACATGACTTGATCTGCTTTCTAGATCATTCTCACCCATATTTTGATTAATACCCATTAATATTTTAATTTCCCATCAAAAATATTAATTATTTTAATAAAATACAATCTGGGTGGAACTTCACCAAATGGTTTCTAGGTTCTTTAGAACTCATTTGCCTTAGCCTCTCCAACAATTTTCATGGCTAGAGCACATCTGATGCTACCAAAAAGCTAACACTCCCTCTTAACGAGAAAAGTGCTCTAGCAACAATGTTCAACTGCATGCTGCTCTATCTCTGAAGCATCCTCTTTCTGCATTGTTGCCTCATCACTGTGTTGCTGCTGCTACTGTACTGCTGCCCATGACACTGCGACTGGCACTGCTGCATCTGTACTACAACTCCATATCAAATGTTGTATCACGCTATTGAAAGGGATTTTCCAGCATACCCATCTATTCTCAAAATTGAACAAACTTTGTCCTTCCTAGAGCCTTGGTGAGTACATCTGCTACTTAATTTCTTGTAGGAGTATACCCCCACTATACCACCCCACGCTGAACACATTCCCTAATAAAGTGACATCGGATATCAGTGTGTTTGGAGCGATCATGAAATACTGGATTTTCAGAGCTTGATACAACTCTAATTATCATAGAAGATCTTTGTCGCTTCCATCCTTTTCCTGAATAGATTTACAAGTCATTTCCTAAGCCATATAGATGCACATGTTGCTTTGCTAGCTGCCATATACTCAGCATCAACAGAGGTCAGTGCTACAGACTTTTGTTTCCTACTACACCAGGAGGTCATCCCAGATCCAATACCAAAGCAATACCCAGTGGTACTTTTCCTGTCTACTAAACTTCTTTCCCAATCTGCATCAATGAATCCACTCAATTTGATATCATCACCCTTGGTGTATCTTAATCCAAAATTGACTATTCCCCGCACATACTTGAGAATGTGCTTTGTTGCCACCCAGTGCGCCCTTTTTGGTTCCACCATGAACTGACTAAGTGCGTTGACAGAATAATAACATATGTCTGGCCTGGTGTTGACCAGATACATAAGAGACCCAATCAGTTGTTCGTATACGGTGGGGTCCACTTCCTTGTCTCCAGAAGCATCTATTTTCTTCCAATTGGTAATCATAGGCGTAGCCATAGGTCGAGAATCTTGCATTCTAAATCTTTTCAGAATTTTTGATGCATAACTACCTTGGTCAAGGAAGATCTCACCATCCTGCAACCAAACTTCCAATCCCTGGAAAATAGTGCATTAGCCCCAAATTCTTCAAGTCAAATTTTGTTTCCAGGTTCTTGCAATCCTCTGAGTCTGGATGATCCTGTCAAAAATAGATCATCCACATACAATACCAAAATTAATGGCTAACCTTCTACAAACAGATAATAAAGATTGGGATCGACATCGCTCTTGATGAATCCCAACTACTGTAAGTAGTTTTCAATTCGACCATACCAAGCTCTGGGTGTTTGTTTCAGCCCATACAAGGCTTTCTTAAACCTACTGACATGAGTTCTCTTTTCATGTGTTTCAAAACCTTCTGGTTGTTCGATATATACCTCTTCTTCTATCACCCCATTCAAGAATGTTGTCTTGACATCCATTTGGTGAATATCCCATCCCATCTGTGCTGAAAGGGATATAATGGATCTGATAGAGGTATACCAAGCTACTGGGGCAAAGGTTTCCTCATAGTATATTCCTTCCTTTTGAGCATATCCTTTTGCGACAAACCTAGCCTTGTACTTGTCTACGTTGCCATTTGTAACATACTTGATCTTGTAGATCCATCTCAGGACCCACAACCGATCTGTTCTCTGGTCTTGGTACAATTTCCCAGACATCATTTGTCATGATGGAACTGTACTCTTCTACCATGGCGTCCACCCATACCTGGTGTTGTACGGCTTCTCGAAAACTAGAAGATTCTTCGACCTAAGCTACCAATGCTTGGTGCCTGTCAAGTAGTCTACGCTGCTTTTTCTCGGCTCTAGGAGCTCCAACAAATTCCTTTGCGTCCCTCGGAGTTTGTCGTACTTCTCGGCTAGTCCTTCCACTGGTGGTGGGAGGTTCCATATATTCCTCTTCCTGTTGTTTTACCTGTTGTGACACTCCTGGCTCCTCTTCTCTTAAGGAGATGATAGTATTGTTACCATGCTTGAGCCAAATACCTATCTTCCTGCTAGATCTGATCCCTGTTGCTGGACCAAAGGAGCATCCTCAGCCTGTTCTTCAAACGACATCTCTCGAGATTTCCTGAAAGCTCTATCTTCCATGAACTTTGCATCCCGCCTTACTACAATCTTCTTACTGCTTGGAATGAAGATTTGATACGCTTTTGAAGTCTCGTTGTAACCCACAAGATACCCAACTTCAGCAGTCTGCTCTAACTTGCTCCAGTTCTCTACTGGAATATGGCAATAAGCCACACTTTTGAATATCCTTAGGTGACTTACTTTTGGCTTCTTTCCCGTGAAAACACCCTTTGGCGTCTTCTTTCCTAAAGCCCTATGAGGAGTCTTGTTCTGAATGTATACAGTCATGTTGCATGCTTTTTCCCATAAAAACTTGGGTAGATTCTGATCATATAACATCGCCTTCGCTGCTCCAACAATACTTTTGTTCTTCCTTTCTATGACTCCATTCTGCTCTAGATTATAAGGTGTTGTCCATTCTCTTCGGATCCCTTCTCTTGCACAGAAATCTGTGAATTCCTTATCCATGTATTCTCCATCATTGTCTGAGCACAATATTTTGATCTTCCTTCTTGTCAGGTTTTCCACTAGAGCCTTAAACTCTTTAAACCGATCAAAGACCTCATCCTTGTTTCTTAAAAAATAAATCCAAGATTTCCTGGAACGGCCATCTATGAACGTGACAAAATACTCAACACCACTGATGGCTCTTGTAGACATTGGACAGCAGATGTCTGAGTGTATTAAACCTAATACACTCTTAGCTCTATTGTTGCTTTTGGAACAAGCTACTTTGGCGTACTTTCCTAGTATGCAGCATCTGCATGTATCATCATGCTTGGTAGTAAGTACTGGAAACCCCGTAACAGTTTCCTTGAGCATCCTAATGCCCCATGATGTAAGTGTCCCATCCTTCTATGCCACAGTTCATTTAATTATTTTTCTCCACTGACATTACCGCTTATTAGTGCCATAGGAGACTCGAGTTGCAACTTGTATAACCTATTGCTTCGAGTTCCAATTTGGGCCCTCTTTTTCCACTTAGGATGCTTGACATATACTCTATTACCAATGAAGTACACATCATATCCATTATCTTGTAATTGAGATACAGAAATCAAATTCATTCCCATACCTGGCAGATGCAGTAAGTTTGTGGCCCGAAGACTATCTCCCGCTGTTGTCTGGAATGTAACGGTTCCCTTTCCTATTGGGGTGCATTTCGTCCTATTGCCCATTGTGATTTGGAAGTTCATTTGTTCCTCCTGATAGCTCGAGAAATATTCTCGTTCTCCAGTGTTGAAGCCTCGCTATCAATGTACCAATCCTCGGCTGATGTAGAACTCAATAAGTAAGAAAATTCCTCTTCTAGCTTGGAAGCTAATTTGGAAATATTATGATCCTTATTGTTCTCCATGCTCTTTTTCTTTGCTTCCATCTTACCTGGACCTTCCTCTGATACCATGTGAAAATTTTGTTGCAGTAATTGATTTATCTCTCCTACTTATTTACAATAAGTTATTCACCAATGCTTCAGTAAATATCAAAATAAATTCAGCTGCAGACTTGAAAAATTAAGAACTGAAAATTAAAAGGCAAGAGAAACATCAGCATATTAACAATGACATTGACACACTTGTTTTTGGACAATCCTCCCCAAAAAAACCCAATGTGGGAAAACTGGTGTAGCAGATCTAAGGGTTTCTATTATTGGCAGTAAATATTTGAATACAATTTGGATGCCTCAGAGAAAATGGCAATCCACTCAGAGAAGATAACTGAGAATTCTCTCACACTGATTCTAGAGATTTGATCCTATCCCTAGCTCCTGGATGACCCACTACGTAGTCTCTGCGTGAGCCTATGCAGGCACTTCGTGACTTCTACATGGAGACTCCCTCTGACTACGTCAACCTAGGCTGCTGCTACTTCTGCTGCTGAGAAATCAAGATTTCTCCTGCCAATCACCCACAGTGATTCCTAGCATTGATCTCTTCTTATCCCCCAACACTTATGCGTCAACCTCCTCCTGTTTTTGCATTGTCCCTCTGCATCAATCTCTTCTAGTTGCTGCGTTGTCCCTCCTTGGCTTAGCACTGCCTCTATTATCCTTCACTGTCTTCTCTGATGTATATTCATTGGAACTAGAAACCACTTCCTTCTAGTACGGCCTCTGATCCTCGCTGTGTGATCACTGGTTCGAATTCCTTAGCAAACCCTACCCTAGGAAAATTGAACTGACTGATCAACTCTCTGTGTCTTTCAAATGAACCCCAAGCCTCCTTCTTATACTTGTCTCGTTGGGACTTCAACGGCCGAGATTAAGTCTCTAATCAACAGCGAAGTTTAAAACATGACTTGATCCACCTTCTACATCATTTTTACCCATATTTTGATTAATACCCATTAATATTTTAAATTTTCAAAGTTTAGACTTAGGAACCCCATTAAAAATATTAATTATTTTAATAAATTACAATCTGGGTGGAATTTCACCAAACGGTTTATGGGTTCTTTAGAACTCATGTGCCTTAGCCTCTCCAACAATTTTCATGGCTAGAGCACATCTGATGCTACCAAAAACTAACACTCTACCCCTTATCAATGGTCATCACCCTGGTTCCTATGGGCCATAGATGAGCCCCCTCCATCATTAAGGAACCCATGATATTCCCAGCCCCTGGTGGGCAATGAAATGCCACACCTCAAAAAGGGGGTACTTATTGCTCCATCCTACACATCATGTACTCATCCCCTAGAGCCCCGAGCAATTATGAAACAAATTCAATCAAAGGAAAAAGGCATATGAAGAAGGGTGGAAAAGCAAAGGCTAGGTAACTCATGTACCACAATTTTCTCCCTCCTACACTCATATACCCAGGCGCGGGTTTCCCTTATTATAGCTACCCTTGTACCATGGCATGTGGCTTGGAGCATTCCCTTGATCCCCACTTCGTTCCATCACTACATCATTTTCCACCTACCATTTGATGGATGTACCATGGACATGTCACCCCCTTTAAAGTTTGAAACCACCTAATAGGGCCCTTGACTAAACCCCTTATTGAGCTTCGAGACACTTGTACATGCCAAAGCCCACTATGGAAGGAAATGCCAGCAAGAAGTGCTCCACTGATTCCATGACTTATAGGCCCTTTTACTTGATTATTCTAACGATTTGCTTTATTGGAGGGCAAGGTTACACATTGGATCTTATGTAGGATTGTAGGTGGGTCTCCATTTGGGGCTTGGTCTCCCAATACAGGGTCCTAGCCCTCTAGAGGAACACATTGGCACTTGTAGGGTGAGTGTTGAGAGCCATGGGCCTCCACCATAGCAAAGATTATTTCATGGATCCACAACACAACTCATTGATTAATCGTGTCGCACCTTTTGGATGAGGATGATGCACCTAGTTTGTTGAAGGAAATTTAACTAGGTTCAGTCTTCATAAATGTATTTTTGATATTTGTATTTATTCAAGAAAAGAAATATTATTTTTATAATATATGTCAATGAGTTTCTTGCTCATTGAAGTAGGTCTAGTACATGTTAAAGTGCTACAGGTGAGTCAAAGAGTCAAAAGAATTATGTCAAAGACCTTAAGGGTATGTTACATTATGTATATTTATGTATAAGAGTCAAAGAAGACACCTCCAAGCAAAGTCAAGTCTCCTCCTAGCAAAGACACCATCGAAAGAAGCAATGGCACCATTAAAACCACCCATCAAAGCAAAGGAAGTCAAGTCGGCCTCAAGACAGCAAGTTGGCCTCAAGTCGGACTAAAGGAGGGACAACCCTCTATATATAGAGGTTGTCAACTTCCTCTCAACGTCAATCAAGCATCTTTGAAATTAGGAAGAAAGAAGTCGAGATAAAGTGAAGGGAAATATGTCTAAAAGGGTCTCCAAAGTGCAGCAAAGTAAGAAGGAAGAAAAGCAACGGAAGAGGATTGTTTCTAGAGCTAGAAACAGTCACACGTGCGAAGAAAAAGAGGTCAAATCTGCGGGTATGACAACAGGGACAAACAGTCCATGAACTAGTGTTGTTTGGGCTTGAAACTAGGCCTACAAGACCTCCCAAGTCAAGCGAAAAAACATATCTCTCTAGCGAAGGAAAAGGACCCTAATTCTCTAGGGTACCTACCACACGTGAGAAAACTAGGGCAGTTGTATAGTCATACAACTATACATCAAGAAAGAACTTGGTTGGTCACGAGAAGGAAGGAGTATCCTTAGGTGAAGGATCTCACTAAGTACAAAAGATAAGTGTCTCTTCTAGAAGGACTACTAACAGTGGAAGGAAGAATGACATGCTAGAAGAAGGACGAAGTCTCGGGGAACGAAGTGTCGGATTCCGGAAGAAGGTGGACAAAGTGTCGGGGAGACATAGTGCAGAGAAAAAGGACTTGACTTGTGCTTGGAGGATCTTCTAGTCAAGGGTCTAGGGTTTGGCAAGAGAGAAGCTTCAACAAGAGAAAACTTACCGAAGGGTTTTCCTCTCAAGAGAAGAGAGGTTTTGGCTTTGACAGAGAGCTAATATCTTGTGTTCTTGTTTTATGTTTTGATAGCAGTTTGATGAAGTACACATACATGCATTAATAAGAGAAGAAGAAGATTAAGGTAACAAAGACAAATTGTAAAAAGGCTTCACAAATTGTTATCTAGTCCCGAAGAATCACTTTACATCCCTAGATTCTTCAACATGGTATCAGAGCTAAAGTGACACATCAAGCAAAGGGCATCTCAAGAACACTCATCAAGGAAAGACATCTACAAAAGTTGAAGCACCAAACCAAGAAGTCTAAATCACATCAAAGGACGAGATGGTCTACCATCTAGCATTCATCAAGGAAAACTACAAAGCAAGAAGAAGAACCTTACATAAGGGCACCTACAAAGAAGGGCAAATAAAAAAGGGACCTACATCATCTACAAGTCATCAAACAAACCTCATCATCAAGCAAGTCCACTTGGAAAAGGCAACTTGAAGAACATCAAGATCCTAAAAAGGCAAGCCATCAAGTCTTCAAGGAGAAAGCAAGTCTACTACATCTCAAAATCTATCAAGTATATGTCCCCTTCTGAATATACATCAATGTCTTTTGGCAAGGAAAGCAACAAATTGGTAAGGACCAATAACTTTCTTGCATAGAAGAAGAGGACTGATTTACTTCTCAAGGAGAATGAACTTCTAGAACATGTCAAAGGGAATATCACCATCTCTGCTAAGGAACAAACCCAAGCCTTAGCCAAATACAATAACAATGAGACAAGAGCTCAAAGGATTCTAATAGAATCTATCAAGGACTCTCTCATTCCTTTTGTCTCAAAATTTGAAACATCAAAAGAAATCTATGATAAACTAGTGGAGCTATTCTCGGTAACCACAGCTGGAGAAGTGATATCTCTAAGAAATGAATTGTACAAGATGAAGATATCAAAGGAAGAAATAGCTCCCTACTTCATGAAGATCTCTGAGATGAGAGATCAACTTCAAGAGCTGAGAAAGCCATGTCCGACAAAGAAATGACAACCATAGTACTCAATCCTCTACCTGAGGAATGGGGTAACTTCACATCAAACATATATGCCAAGAAGGAAGCTACCACACTAAGTGAAATGTGGTCCCTATGCAAGACAAAGGAATCTAGACTCAAAGCTAAGGAAGATGTGGGATCAAAGGAGCAAGCATTTGCTACAATGGCCAAGAGAAAGGGAAAATTTGCAAATTTGATCCACAAAGAACAAACAACAAAGACAAGTCCAAAATCCAATGTTTTGGATGCCAAGAATATGGACACTACAAAAGGAATTGTCCTAAACATAAAAAGGACAACAACAACAAAGGAAAAAGGGAAGAAGCTCATATGACTCAAGAAATAAAAGAAGAAGATAAGAAGCAAAAGAAGGAAGATCCTCTAGATCTCTACTATGACTAAGTCTACTTCATTACTTAAGGTCTTCTTTCAAAGTTTTGAGTAGTATAGGAGCATGTAGGAATAGAATAAAATTGCATGGGAGTTCTAGATACTCATGTAGAAAGAACATTTATAAATGAGAACAAAATGCATGGTTAGGAATATCTTCTAGAATATAAGAGCATGGTAGATATAGCTCAAGATATTCATGTAGAATGAGCATACCTAGAATAGGACCTCATCCACAATGAAAGAAAATTGATCATGATTAAGAATCTTAGAAGATCTCCATCATCAAAAGGAAAGAAACATTTGCAGGGTAAGGGTCTTCAAGATCCTATGATGGAATCTTCAAAAGAAGATTCATAAACAAAAGCAGATGTCTCATTGGGAATCCCATTCATGGGATTCAAGAAAAGGATGATATGTAGGCAAGCTAAGATGAAGCTTGAAGAGCCACACCAACGACAACCAAATGAAGCTAAGATGATCAAAGGAGAATCAAGATGAGGTATGTATGCATCAAAGTTTAGTCATGTTATCATTTGTATATTATTGATTCTTGGGAATAGTTCTATGACATGATCAAGTAGGAAAGAATCTCTTTCACCAATGACATGCTCGAAGACATGTATTACAATGCAATAAAGGTCAAAAAAAGAAAATACTCACATAAAGAGTATAAGATTGTTAAATAAGAAGCAAGAAGAAATGCTGACTAGTCCTAGGAGCAAGCAATGAAAAGTGCTCTCACAAGGAGCATAAAGGTGGTTGACCAATCTATACATGAAGAAGCAAATGAAGAAAGAGACCAAACATGTGAAGAACACAATGATCACAAAGAATCTCTCTATCTGACAAAGATACTTTGAAGACATCTCCAAAAAGAAGGCAGGACAACTCTGACAAAGGAAGGAAAGACCCTTGACACCTATGAAGGCCTTGGAGATACAAAAGTTGCAGATGACTGATTCTACTCTACAAAGATATCATGATGAAGAAGTCCATCCTACAAAACTTAATGTTGAAGCAATAACAAGATGATGTCATAAAGGGCTACTCAACCGAAGCATGGGAACAAGCAAATTCAACGAAGCATCCACGAGAAGAGTATTCTGAAGCATGGACAAGATGACAAAGGAGTACCCAGATGACAAGAGATCCTGATATATGACAAGAAGATCACTTTCCACAAAGGAAGCAATGACATGACAAACCGGGAAGGAAAGTGATCGATGGATGGTGCCCTACCAAAAGGAAGTTCTAATGAAGACTTCATGACATCGAAGGAAAGAAGAAGATCAAGCAGTTAAAGGACCCATGAAGAAGAAGTTGCTGATGATTGGACAAGTCCCTAGCTAAGAGGGAGTTATAACAAGTTCCCAATTACAAAGTTGGACAAATACCTTGTCAGAGGATACTTGGGCATGTTTTCCTCAATTGAGAGGAACTGATAGACACAACATTCTTGTCTTCACTTGGGAAGAAAGAATGCGAGGATTGGGTAATCATCTGGCATCCGATACTCTTTGAGGATGTGTAGGGCATCCAAGACAAGAGTAGGCAAAAGGACCAATATTCTGAAGGCTAGGAACCCAAGATAAAAATAGTCCTAGAAGGTCATACTCAGTGAACACGCGGGTGAGTATGTACCTTGAGAGACAATGACTATGGTGTCTATATGTCATTCGTCTCGCGAACATTGTGCTCTGATCTATTAAGAGATAGAGTTGTCAGTCAAGGCCTTGCTATGGATACAATTTTGGTCACTATGATGCTATAACAGATGGATTGCCAATCCGGTTTCTCTTATGTGAATTCTTCAAGATTGATAATAGTCAAATACCTTGTAATGTTGTATGAATACCTCCCTAGTTAAGAGGGAGTGTTGAAGGAAATCTAACTAGGTTCGGTATTCATAAATGTACTTTTGATATTTGTGTTTATTCAAGAAAAGAAATATTATTTTTATAATATATGTCAATGAATTTCTTGCTCTTTGAAGTAGTTCTAACACATGTTAAAGTGCTATAGGTGAGTCAAGGAGTCAAAAGAATTATGTCAAAGACCTTAAGGGTATGTTACATTATGTATATTTATGTATAAGAGTCAAAGAAGACACCTCCAAGAAAAGTCAAGTCTCCTCCTAGCAAAGACACCATCAAAAGAAGCAATGGCACCATTAAAAGCACCCATCGAAGCAAAGGAAGTCAAGTCGGCCTCAGGATAGCAAGTTAGCCTCAAGTCGGCCTAAAGGAGGGGCAGTCCTCTATATATAGAGGTTGTCTGGTCCCTCTCAACATCAATCAAACATCTCTGAAATTAGTGAAAGAAAGAGTTGAGATAAAGTGAAGGGAAATAAGTCTAAAAGGGTTTGCAAAGTGCATCGAAGTAAGGAGGAAGAAAAGCGAAGGAAGAGGACTGTTTCTAGGGCTAGAAACAGTCACACGTGCGAAGAAAAAGAGGTCAAATCTGCGGGTATGACAGCAGGGACAAACAGTCCATGAACTAGTGTTGTTTGGGCTTGAAACTAGGCCTACAAGGCCTCCCAAGTTAAGCAAAGAAACCTATCTCTCTAGCGAAGGAAAAGCACCCTAATTCTCTAGGGTACATTATACATACCACATGTGAGAAAACTAGGGAAGTGGTACAATCATACAACTATACATCAAGAAAGAACTTGGTTGGTCAAGAGAAGGAAGGAGTATCCTTAGGTGAAGGATCTCACTAAGTACAAAAGATAAGTGTCTCTCCTAGGACTACTTACAATGGAAGTAAGAATGAAGTGCCAAAAGAAGGACGAAGTGTCGGGGAATGAAGTGTCGAAAGAAAGTGGACAAAGTGTCAGGAAGACATAGTGCAGAGAAAAAGAAGGACTTGACTTGTGCTTGGAGGATCTTCTAGTCAAGGTCTAGGGTTTGGCATTGATCAAGAAAGAAGCTTCAATAAGAGAAAACTTACCGAAGGGTTTTCCTCTCAAGAGAAGAGAGGTTTTGGCCCTGACAGAGAGTCAATATCTTGTGTTCTTGTCTTATGTTTTGATAGAAGTTTGATGAAGTACACATACATGCATTAATAAGAGAACAAGAAAATTAAGCTAACAAATGTAAATTGTAAAAAGACTTCACAAATTGTTATCTAGTCCCGAAGAATCACTCTACATCTCATTGCCCTAGATTCTTCAACATGGTTCACCATGCCCAGCCGACTCCACACTTGGCAGATGCTCCAGGGTCCAAATGAGGTGTGTCTCAATGCAGGGGACAAAGGAAGGGCTTAAGTCATCATCCTAGCCCTTACAGATGGTTTACAGGGATTTTCGATCCACTTGGTGACCCATGAGGATGTCCTTCCCCCACACCCACTTGGGAGCACCATAGTGACTGCTTGGAAAATAGGGGGCCAACCCCTTGTCCACTATTTTTGGAGTCTATTCTCTCACTTTGGCACACTTTGGACTTCATTAGGCCTTGAAGGCCCAACAACCCAGTTTATTGATCATTCTACCCTCTTAAGAGGCTTATTTTTACGTTATTGAGCTATCTTGGTCGGCTTTTCACCAAGGGATGTTATTATTGCACATTATTTTATTAATTTGGGCTTAATTAGGCCTAATTAGGCAAATTGAACTCATTAGAGATGGTATAAATTGATAAGAGGTGATTCATTTCTCTCATCATCACTTGGATTGGATTAGTATCTCTTATGAGATTTTCACACTTTTTGCTGGGATCAATTTCTGGAGTTTTTCTTGATGCGCTATGATGTTTGGATTTTCGCTATTGTCTTTGGAGCTTCTCTAATGCGAAGTTGATAAATGGATATACTCTCTCTCTCATGTAAGTCGAAATTTTGATGTTATTCTTGTTATATTACTGGTTAACTGTATGTATGTTGTGCTAGTTTGTGTAGCATCGGATGTGTTCTAGCCATGAAATTTGGTGGAGAGGCTAGAATACATCAAAACTCCAAAACCCAGAAATCATTTTTGGAAATTATGCCTAGAAATGACTTAATTAGATTATTAACTAGTTTTTAAATATGTACTGAGTTTAATCTTAGGAAATATGGTTAATTAATCAATATTAATTAGGTCAGGGCGAGAATCATCTAGAAACTCAAACGGATCAATCCGGAGATGATCCTAGCCACCTATTATGTTTTAATCTTGGTCGTTGGTGCTCCAACAGAGGATTATAAGAGGAGGTTGATGTAGTGATGGAGAGGACACTTGTGAGGTTCAATTTCTAAGCAGATCGATTTCCAGAGGAGCAACAGTCAGTTGCCGAAGAGAGAGCTAGAGATCGAAGTAGTGTGAGAGGGGCAGAAAGAGTGAGTCCGAAGGAAATATTTCCAGATCCAGAGAGGCAGCAACTAAAGAGCCGAGTTATCCCAGAGAGGCAGTAGTAAGAAGGCCGAGTTATCCCAGAGAAGCAACGTAGAGGCTCTGTGCAGTAGCTTCAACAAGGTAGATCGATTTGTTGGTGAGAAAAATCATTCTCAGTTCCAAAGGCCGGACAGAGGTTCTAGAAGGCTGGAGAGAGGATTTCCCCAGCAGCTGGAGGCAGAGCGATTTCATCAAAGGCAGTTTCGAGTCACACGTGTGGAAGACAGCGCAGAAGTCATGCCAGAGATTTCCTATGGAAGAAGGGAATTTCCCTTCAGTATTTTTCCCGGATATTCTTGTTGTGGATTGCCAGTTTCAGACATCCAGTTTGTACTACGATTTTCACTGTTGCATGATAATAAAACCCTCATCTGCTGCACTGATTTTCCCAAGTTGGGTTTTTCCGGGGACTTTTGTCCAAAAATAATTGTGTTATTTTTATGTGTGTGTGTGTGTGTGCTAGCATTTCTTCTTTCGCAGTTTTATTTGTGTAGGTTGCATTGTGATTTATCCAATATTTGTCGTAGCAAACAAAAAATAAATTGTTAAATAAAATTAACAATTAGGAGAATACTTTCTAGTTGTTCCAATAGCATTCCAGTTTGGAATTTTCACATGTTATCTTTATTCTTGTATGGGTTAAATGTAATGTGAAATTCTTCTGGGACCCTGAATTAGTGATTAAAAGCATGTGTTGACCATTGAGGGATTAGGTGAATGTTCCTAGAGGCACCTTTTAAATTAAAGACCTCGAAACTTTGTCTCTTTCGCAAATTTGAAGTATAAATCCCTATTGATATAGTTGTTTCCCTTGGAGAGGCTAGCAAAGATCAATTAGGGCTCCTTAACTCACGAAAATTCATGATCTTGTGAAAAATCGGAAACCCGAATCCTATTGCAGCAACTAGAAATAATTCTCTTAATTGTTAAATAAATTTTAACAATTTATTTATTGTGTGCTAGTAACAACAAATACTGAACCAATCACACTGCAACCTACACCAATAAACTGCGGAAGAAATAAACACTGGAAGAAATGTTAGCACACACACATAAAATAACACATTTATTTTTGGACCTCTTGTTGCACAGAATGTCTAGGCACCACGACAACGGCTCAGATCTCGAGCTGTCACATTGATCCCCAATCACTTCGTTTGAGTTGTCTCCCAATAGCATACTAAGGGGGTAGACCCTATGGAAATGGAAAGAGGAAAGCTTAGTTGGGAACCAACCAATCTAGGAGACAGAGCTAAGCAACCAATACTTGTTTTAAATTGCGCAAGATTTTAAGGATTCAAATTGATTTGAGGGAAATGATACAAGTGCCTTGTGGAGTAAACTATCTTGCGAAGGAAATCAAGTCCAAGTAAAGGATGAGTTAATTTAGTTAAATGAGGGCTTAAAATATGAATTATTTTGAGTTATGCTTTGAATGTTGTTTAACTTAAGGCTCAAAAAAATGGTGATCATAATGTGAAAACAAGTACTTGTACCAACAATGTAAACTGTAAAATCTGCACAACTAATTACTGAAATGAACAATGGAACTAAAATGTAAAATGCTGGAAATAAAACACTTTAAATTTATAAATCCATTTGTAAGAAGTACTTAATCAAGATCATTAGATGCATAAGTAAAACTAGATTAGTCCTACTTACATGAGCATGTAAAAACAAATGTATTTCATAAATTAAACTAAGTATTTAAACTCGGATTATATCAATGAAATATCAATCCAGTAATCTACTCTTAAATCAAATGTTAATGCCAGCAATATATTCTAAAACAACAGTCCTGTAACCATGCAATATTCAGATTTTTCTATGTATAACAGCAGAAACTTTTAAATGACAAACTGATAGCTACAATTCAGAAAATTTCCAAGTTTAATTATTAAAGATCTACTGATGTATTTGATATCAAAACTTAGAAATAAATTACTAAACAACAATAAAACAATGTTCAGAAATTTGTCAATTAGCATGCAAAAGTTACTGAATATAATTTCTATCTCTGCAATGTACAACAGTAGAAGATGTAAATTAAATTTGCTGCTATACTCCAGTTAATTTCAAATCTATGTCAGTATTAGCTTTCTTTCAAAATGAAATGAAGAAAGGTTAGAGGGTGTGCACCAGTCAGCCCTTAGGGGCTTGAAGACACTTGAAGATATGCTGCTCGAATCACTGAAAATCCTCAACTCGGAAATTTTTTGTAAAAAGCTTTTTGTTAAAAATTTGTTAAATATTTTAGGGAATTTATGGAGAAAATTTAGTAATGAAGGAGGGTGAAGAAACAGAGGCTGAGAGGAGGTGAGGGAAGAGGCCAAGAGGGAGAGGAAAGGGGTCGAGAAAGGGGGGCCGAGAAGGAGATGGATGTGGCCAACTCAGGGCCTCCAGGCCCTAAAAAAATTTGCACATGATCCTTCTGAAATTTCTCTTTAACTTGCAAACAAAATGGGGATGCTCTCTGGGGCCTAGATATGTCTTCAAAATCCACAAAAATTACTGCAATCTTCAGGAGATGTTCCTGCACAAACAAAAGATTAAAAAAACCCAAAGCATGTATATACAAAAATATGAAATACCCAAAACCCCAATGAATTAGAAATTTGATATTTACAAATCTACAATAATATTCTACAAATCTAGCAGATCTGCAGATCAAAGCCCTCTAATAGTCAAATTTAAACAAATTTTGCACAAATTTAGAAATAAATTTGAAATTTTAAAGAGGCACAAGCCCAAGAAAAACCCTGCAAGTAAATATTCAATAAAATGACTTCAGAAATTAAAAGAGAACAGTGTGCTCTTTAGATTCTGTAAACTGGGAGTTAGTTGGTCCAGATGAGGACTTCCCCAAATGCCCAAATCCTGAATGATAACTTCTACACACTTAGATCTGATTGTTAGATTAATAGAAATTCAAAAATGATCATAAAATCATCAAAAAATAGAGATACCTGCTACTTCTATCAAATCAAAATAATATTTTAAAAAACCTAGAAATATGTGCAAGATACCTGTACACAAATCAATCTTCAAAGGCTATTAACCAGCAAATGCAAATAAAAAAAAATAGAGTATTAAAACCAATATTATCACATAAATCTAAAAGAGGAACACCATGGTCTGCAACCCCAACGTCTTTGTGTTTTATTATTAACTAGAAAAAGTTACAAGAACTTTCTTAGAGCAAGCAAACAATTGAAAAACTGGATCCAAATAATGGAGAGAGGCCTCTCATTTATAGAAAAATTCTCCAACAGCTAGTTGGCTTGATACCCATCAAAGCAATCTCAACTGTTGATGAAGATCAAATGATCTTTTAATTATCACCATTAAAATAAAGTTACTTTTTGAGGAAATTCGAATTTCACTTTTATTTTCCTTTTAATTAACTCAAAAATTATTATTTTGAGTTAATTGCCGCAAAACGTTGACTTTGACTTAACTACAATGGCCCAAGGGTCCAAAATATCTTGAAATTTCAATATTCGCTTGGTCAGGGACCTCCAAAAATAAAAAACTTTAAAACCCACGAATTTTAAATGTTGGAGAATTTAATTTTTCCTAGGACCTAAATTAATTAAATTTTTGGCTTTAGCATTTCTATTTATTTAGCCAGAAAATTTAATTAAGTGACTCATGAGGGGATTATTAATTTTTCAACCCTCTAATACTTTAGCATTAAAGTTAAAATATTATTTACATGAAATATTACATTTCTAATCTATGAAGGGGGAACACATGTTCATTATCGACCCTCAATAATTACCCACTTCTGCGACACAAAAGGCTCGATAAATAACACTAGGACTCAATTAAAATCCTGACTACAAAATCCATCCTAGCTTTGGGGTGAGGTTGGAGGGAAAAACTCTGTCGATCATCCGCGTTTAGAAACACACATGAATCGGTGAGACTAAAAATCTCCTAAGATAGAAATCATCATCAAAAAAATAAATTTCCCTAGGTTGTTACATACATTTGTCTTACTAGGATCATTTACATTACAAAATGCATAATGGGTTTACAAAACTCCAGTGTACATATAGCCGATAATGATGAATTTGTGGATCATCTGAGTGCTCGGACATGATGGAAATCTATGTGCGAAAAAATGCACAACTCTGGGGTAGTTGACATGGAGTAGTCAACATCTAGCCCTACTTGGGGACATGTTGCTTCATCAAAGGAATGTGAGAATCCAGAATCTGCACCCAAAAAATACACATAATGACATAAGTAGCATCCATCCAGCACCCATCTAAAAATAATCCAAAAATCATCATATAACATTAAGTACATGAAAATAGAAGCTCTTCTATCATTAACAATTTTACTAATCATGAAAAGTAAATCTAATCCTAAAACAGAAATGAAATTCTGAAATGACAAGGTGTAGGGTTAGAAATACAATACAAAGGATGCCTTGTGGCATCATATGTGTTCAATATAGTGCATACTGAGCATTTGCATGCTTTCTGGAAAATCTGTGGGTTGTTTTTTGGATGTGCCATGCCCGATCCTGCATATCATAGGACTCCTTCATTGGGGTAACTTCATTATTGGGACTATTCGAAAATCAAGTTACTCTCGGCCATCAGATGCATCAAATCACTTCCTTCTGCTTTTTTTCTTTTCCTCTTCTTCTAGGTGGTTGTGATGTCAACAATGAGATCACTATAGATTTCTTATTCTGGTCTTTAAGATGTTTGGACGAAAGATCTAAAAAATCTGAAGTATGCCCAAGCTTATTTTGAATATACTTTGTTAATGGTGATACATAAGCTCGATCTTCCTTAACCAAAGTCGATTTGTCCTTAATGGGAAAAGTAACCTCCTTACAATGAGATGGGAAATGCTTAGGTGGACCAGGAGATCTGTGAGTCGTGGCAAACCCTTTGTGCTTTGGTCTATCCTGAAATCTTGGAACTTGTGTGTTTTTCATCATTTGCAGCGTATCTTGAAGAGTGGTCTTTTCGATTCTGATGGAATCAATCTGGTTAGAGTGTTCAACCTTCATAACATTGATTTCCTTGGCATGGATTTCCTCCACGGTCAATAATTTATTCTGAAAACATATCTAACTAACTTCCATATATTTTATTAATTTCACTTGCTTTCCCTCCATGGCTAACAATCTATTCTAAAGAGAAATCTGACAAGCTTCCATGTCCTTCATCATTATGTTATGATTTACTTGAATAATACTCATTTCTTTCTCATAATGATTCTGCATGTTGGTCCTCAAAGCCTCCATCTTCTAAGCATACTTTTCTACTACGGTGGCTATGTGATCGAAGTGATTAATTTTCATGATTTCTATCTCCTCATCACCTTTTTCTATTTGGGTGTACAAAGTTCTCATATCCTTGGCGTAATCAACTATCAATTTTTCTTGATTAAGCCCCATGTTTTTTACCAACTGCTTTAGTTCTTTAATAAGATGTTTATCATTTTCCCTTTCATTGTCGATACTGATTTGACAACTTGTTCCTGCTTTTCCAATATCATGGATTTGTCTTGCAACGGTACAGTTGGATTCATCATGAGAACATTCACAATGCCTGCAATATGACATATTGTGATATGGAAAATTGTCCTGAAATCTTTCGTTGATAGTTGGGTTCTTTACAAGATCACTTTCATCCTTTTGCATAGTACTAGGGGCATAAGGCGAGCCACCTTAATCCCCATATTTATCTTTAAAAACATTGATGATGTATTCTAAAGCAGCGAAAGAATCCTCAGGACAATTACAAAACCAATCCAAAGCATCACCTTCGAAAGAAAAGGACAATAGACGCATATTGACATCTTCATGGTTATATTGTGAAGGAAGACAATATTTGGCTATTATATGAGTAACCCTGGAGAGATGTTGTCTAGCAGTCGCTGAATCACCACCCGAGAACAAAGGCAATTTATGAATGGCCTCTTCCAACATATCATGAAGAAAGTTAGTAAAATAACACGGGGCAAACAAGTCATCCATGACGACTTTCTTAAAGGGGTAAGGAGGGACCAAATGGATGCTCGAGAGAGACCCCCGCTCAAAAAAATCAAGAGATCCCCAAGAAGCGAGCTTCTAGTAGAAATTCTTATAAGAAATGAAAGAAGTTGAGTAGCCACTTGAACATCTAGCCCTAAGATCCAAAAGGCAAAAACCGAAATGAAAGCCAGGGAGAAGTAGATGGATATCAAGGAAGGTTTCTTGTATGAAAAATAATAGATGAATAAGTGGAGTCGCCACCCAAACAGGAAACCAACTGAAATGTCCAGGTGCTAAAAGTGCAGATGAAAAGATTAATGAGATGACGAAAGATAAGGTGATGAAAAGATGAAGAAATATAATGGCGCCAGAAAATGTGGCATTGATGGGATAAGAAATGATTAAAAGACTGAAAAAATGAAGATGAATGTCGTAAATCCAAGGTCCAATAAATTGGTCCTCGACAACGGCGCCAAAAAATGTTTTGTCGCACAGAATGTCTAGGCACCGCAACAATGGCTCAGATCAAGGGTCATCACACTGAATCCCCAATCACTCTGTTTGAGTTGTCTCACAATAGCAGACTAAGGGGGGTAGACCCTATGGAAATGGAAAGAGGAAAGATTGATTGGGAACCAACCAATCTGAGAGACATAGCTAAGCAACCAATACTTGTTTTAGATTGCGCAAGATTTTAAGGATTCAAATTGATTTGAGGGAATTGATACCAGTTCCTTCTGGAGTCAACTATCTTGCAAAGGAAATAAAGTCCAAGGACAGGAAACTATTGCTGAATGATTCGATTGTCTTATATGCACATGCAAAACTTAAAGCTATGTGAAATGCAAAAACTTGGTTAATTTTAGTTAAATGAGAGCCTAAAATATGAATTATTCTGAGTTACGTTGTGAGTGTTGTTTAACTTAAGGCTCATAAAAATGATGATCGTAATGTGAAAAAAATACTTATATCAGCAATGTAAACTGTAAAATTTGCACAAGTAATCATTGAAATGAACAATAGGACTAAAATGTAAAATGCTGGAATTCATAAATCCATTTGTATGAAGTACTCAATCAAGATTGTTAGATGCATAATTAAAACCAGATTAGTCCTACTTGCATGAGCATGTAAAAACAAATGTATTTCAGAAATTAAACTAAGTATTTAAACTCATATTACATCAATAAAATATCAGTTTAGTAATTTGCTCTTAAATCAAATGTTTATGCCAACAATATATTCTAAAACAGCAATCCCGTAGCCATGCAATATTCAGATTTTTCTATGTATAACAACATAAACTTTTAAATGAGAAACTAATAACTACAATTTAAAAAGATTTGAGTTTAATTATTTCTGATCTACAGATGTATTTGATCTAAAAACTCAGAAATAAATTATTGAACAACAATGAAAAATGTTCAAAAAAATTGTCTATTAGCATGCAAAAAGCTATTGAAGATAATTTTGATCTTTGTAATGTACAACAATAGGAGATGTAATTTAAATTTGATGCTACACTCCAGCGAATTTCAAATCTATGTCAGTATTAGCCTTTCTTTCAAAATGAAATGAGGAAAGATTAGAGGGTGTGCATCAGTCAGCCCTTAGGGGCTTGAAGACACTTGAAGATATGCTACCCGAATCACTAAAAATCCTCAACTCAATAATTTTTTGTGAAAAACTTTGTTAAAACTTTGTTAATTTTTTAAGGGAAATTTATGGAGAAAATTTAGTGATGAAGGAGAGTGAAGAAAGGGAGGCTGAGAGGAGGTGAGGGAAGACACTGAGAGGAAGAGGAAAGGGGGTCGAGAAAGGGAGCCCGAGAAGGAGCTAAATGTGGCCAGTGCAGGGCCTACAGGTCCTAAAAAAATTTGCCCATGATCCTTCTGAAATTTCTCTTTAACCTGCAAATAAAATGGGGATGCCCTCTGGGGGCCTAGATATGTCTCCAGAATCCACAAAAATTCCTGCAATCTTCAAAAGATGTTCCTACACAAACAAAAGATAAAAAAGCCCAAAGCATGTATATTCAAAAATATGAAATACCCAAAACCCCAATGAATTAGAAATTTGATATTTACAAATCTGCAATAATATGTTACAGATCTAGCAGATCTACAGATCAAAGCCCGTTGTTAGCCATATTTAAACAAATTTTGCACAAATTTAGAAATAAATTTGAAATTTTAAAGAGGCACAAGCCCAAGAAAAACCCTACAAGTAAAATATTTTACAAAATGACTTCAACTATTAAAAAAAAACTTTGGGCTCTTTAGATTCTGTAAACTGAGAGTCAATTGGTCTAGCCGAGGGCTTCCCCAAACACCCAAATCCTGAATGATAACTTCTGCACACTTATATCCGATTGTTAGATTAATAGAGATTCAAAAGAGATCATAAAATCATCAAGAAATAGAAATACCTACTACTTCTATCAAATCAAAATGATATTTTTTAAAACCCAGAAATCTGTGCAAGATACTTGTACACGGATCAATACTCAAAGGCTATTGACTAGCAAATGCAAATAAAAGCAGCAGAGTATTAAGAACAATATTACCACATAAATCTGAAAGAGGAGGAACACCACGGTCTGAAACCCCAAAGTCTTTGCATTTTATTAACTAGAAAAAGTTACAAGAGCTTTTTTAGAGCAAGTACACAATTGAAAAATCGGATCCAAATAATGGAGAGAAATCTCTCATTTATAGAAATATTCTCCAACGGCTAGTTGGCTTGATCCTCGTCAAAGCAATCTCAACCGTTGATGAAGATCAAATGATATTTTAATCATCACTGTTGAAGCAAAGTTACTCTTTGAGGAAATTCGAATTTCACATTTAATTTCCTTTTAATTAACTCAAAAATGATTATTTCGAGTTAATTGCCGCAATAAGTTGACTTTGACTTATCTACCAGGGCCAAAGGTCCAAAATATCTTGAAATTTTCAATATTCCCTTGGTTGGGGACCTCCAAAAATTAAAAACTTTTAAACCCATGAATTTTAAATGTTGGAGAATTTAATTTTTCTTAGGACTTAAATTAATTAAATTTCTGGCTTTAGTATTTTAATTTATTTTAGCCAAGAAATTTAATTAATTGACTAATGAGGGGATTATTAATTTTTCCAACCCTCTAATACTTTAGCATTAAAGCTAAAATATTATTTACATGAAATATTACATTTCTAACCCATGAAGGGGGGACACTCGTTCGTTATAGACCCTCAATAATTATCCACTTCTACGACACAAAATATGATCTAGTAGACTAAGTGATTTGTAATAAAATAATCTAACCAAATAGTTAGAATTATTCTCATATCACTTTTACAAAGACTTGATAAATAACAGTATGACTCATTTAAAATCCTGACGACAAAATCCACCCTAGCTTTGGGGTAAGGTTGGAGGGAAAAACTCTGCCAATCATTTGTGTTTAGAAACACACATGAATCAGTGAGACTAAAAACCTCCTAGGATAGAAATCATCATAAGAAAAATAAATTTACCTAGGTTGTTACATACATTTGTCTCACTAGGATCATTTATATTACAAAATGCAGAATCAGTTCACAAGACCCCAATGTACATATAGTTGATAATGATGAATCTATGGATCACCTGAGTGCTCGAACATGTTGGAAATTCATGCGCGAAAAAATGTACATCTATGGGGTAGTTGACATGGAGTGGTCAACAAGACCAATGTCCCCGGAAAAACCCAACTCGAGAAAAGGAGTGCAGCAGCTGAGGGTTTTAATATTATGCAGCAATGAAATAATCTGAGTACAATTGGATGCTGAAACTAGTAATCCTACAAAGAAACACTGACATGAAAATCTAGTGAGGAGAAATTCCTCACTCCACAGGCAAATCCCGACACTACTTGCCTTCATAATTTTGGCCTTTTGAGGTACTGTGTCAGCCTCTACGCTGCTCGGCATAGCTAGCTGGACGGATTGCCTTCTGCTAGATTCTGATGAAGTCATTCTGCCTTCTGCTGATGCTAAAAGATGCTTCTCCAGCACTCTGGGACTCCTTCCCGACCTTTGGAACTGAAAACGTCTATCTCTCCCAGCAAATCAACTTTGCCTCTAGAGGCTACTGCGCTGCCCAACATCAGCCTCTCTGCAAATGCACTCAACGGATCAAAAAATCTTCCTCCGGCTCCATTGTCCCTGCCCCTCTCTCACTACTTTGATTTCTCTGGCTCTCTCTTCGGCAACTGAATGCTGCTACTCAGGAAATCGATCTGCTCATGAAATCGAACTGCTAAAGTGATTTCTCCAAGCCCCATCTACTTCTTCTTATAATCCTCTGTTGAGACTTCAACGGCCAAGATTAGATCTTAATCGATGGCGAGGATTAACTTGAAGTCTATCCATGTGAGTTTCTAGAACATTCGCACCTTGACTTAATTAATTCTAATTAATTAGTCATATTCCTTAAGTTTAGACTTAAAAAATATTTAAAAGCTGACTAATAATCTAATTAAGTCATTTCTATGCGGAATTTTGAGAAACGATTTTTGGATTTTGGAGATCTCGTGTATTCTAGCCTCTCCACAAAATTTCAAGGCTAGAACACATCTGATGCTATCAAAACTAACACTCACTCTTAGCGAGGAATGTGTTCTAGTGTTACTGCCCCCTGTAGCAACACCCCATTTTTGCATCATCTCCTGTCACACTGTTGATGCCTGGTTGCTACTGCCCACCACCTATTGCGCAACTTTGATAGGTGCTACATTTGTGCTGCTATTGAGCCTACAAAACTGCTGCCAACACTGCATCTACACTGCAATTCCCTCTCCATTTGCTACTACTGCAATTGCAAAATCTGCAACTGAAAAGCATCTTAAATACTGAAACAACTATGATTAGTATGATACATTTGTCACCCAATTCTGTGCTTCTCAACATCTAACTTCTACTAGACTCTGCCTCTGTCACTCTGGCATCTGACTGCATCAACTACCACTAATTCATCCTGCTACAAAATACTATGGGCCTCGTAGGAAGGTATTGATTCAAGAGATGGACCTCCAAGAATCCTGCCTATTGGTAGCACTCTGAGGCTACAACAAAACGTCACCCCATTTCACTCCTGGCGGTATGTCAGCAAACATGGCGAAGTCTTCCTCCAACCTGGAGGAAAGCCTATCGATCTCTACTTACGCTGTCTGTTGGTCCTGTTTCTCCTCCTTGTCCTTCTTCTTGAGAGCACACTTGGTGTTATAGTGGCCAAGCTCACCACATCTGAAGCACTTGACCTTTGATATGTCCTTCTTCTTCTTTCATTTCTCCCCTTGTCCCAGACTAGGACCCTTTGATGCGAGGGCCACATTCTCCTCCTCCTTCACTTGTTTCGACCCATTGCTGCTGCCACTAATGGAGCTCTTCAAAAGAGCTCGTCTCAACTCCTCTTGTTGCAAATCAGCCCACATCCTATCCCAACTTGGCAAGGTTTCTCTACCCAAGATACTTTGGACAAATATTTGCCACTCCTTTGAGACACTGTTGAGTGCCAATCATACTAGCCCAGTGGGTTGAAGCGCTGCCCCAACAGCTGACAACTGATCCCGGATCTCCTGAACCCTGGTGAGGAAGGGGTCTATGCTTTCCCCTTTTTGCATCCTGGTAGATCTCAACTTCTTGTCCAAATACATCTTCCGCTGCTTAAAAGTGCCCTGGTATAGCGTGGAAGTGTATCCCACGTCTCCTTGGTTGTTCCTTTGGATGCTATGTGTGATACAACGTGATTCCAGACACCATCTAAGGTCAATCTCTTTGCCCTCGCTATCTCCCTTTGATATTCCTTCAGCTGATCTGCATCCGTGGGGGTAGCTACCACTGCATCAATCTATCGCTTCAGGCCATATTCATC
>APFE031403771.1:123602-137303 GCA_000404065.3 Pinus taeda
ATTATTGGGAAGTCTATCAGAATCAGAATTCGTCAAAGTCATGCAGCTCAACGCATCCAAATAAATATGGGACACAATCATTCAGAGCTACGAAGGAGACTCTCAGGTAAAACGTGCTAAGCTCCAAACTCTCAGAATTCAATATGAAACTCTCAAGATGCATAGTGATGAAAGTATTGCTAGTTACTCTTTACGAGTAGATGAGATTGTAAATCGTATGAAGAATCTTGGTAAAGAAATAGAAGAGGCTACTATAGTAGAGAAAATTTTAAGATCTCTATCTTCTAAATTTGAGTCAAAAGTATCGGCCAATGAAGAGAAACAGGATCTACAATCTGTCACTGTTGTTCAACTTTATGGAATTTTAACTGCCTTTAGAATGAGGAAAGGGGGTCCATCAAAAATCAGAGAAGCCTCTTTCAAAGCCTCTGCAAAGGGAAAAGAAAAGGAATATCCCAAAGAATCAGGATATATATAAAAAAAGACGAGGTAAACTTTGTGAAGAAACTTCAACTAGGTACTGGAAGATTCAGAGGTAAGCTTCCCTTCAAATGTTTTGCTGGTGGTAGAGTTGGTCATTATGCTGCTAAATGTCCTCATAAAGATAATCATGACAAAGGAAAGAATTATGCAAAAGATAATAGGAAACAGTTTGTTAATAGAAGAAGTTATTATACTCATGAAGATAGTGATGGCCTGTATAATAGTGGTGAAGATGAATCTAAGAAAGATATTAAATTACTCATGGCTTATGAAAATGATAAGTTCATGGATGGCTTACAAGAAGAAGATTTTCTTGAAGAAATCACTCAACTCAAAATTTGCTTGGAAGAAAAGAATATAGTCATAGACACTTTGACAAATCAACTAGCGGAAAGGGAAAAGCACAATGAAAAATTAGAGTGCGAAGTAGTGGGTTTAAAGGCAAGAACTTGAGAAGACAAAGTCTTTGAATCTTAGATTTGCTAAAGGATCAAAAACCTTAGATGAAATCATCAAGGTTCAGCATTCTCCCCTTATAAAAACTGATCTTGGATACACTAAAGAAACATCCCAACCAGAAAAGTCTTCAGCCATCACTAGAAGCTATCTTAATGCAGCAAAAACCAGTCAACAATGCGTCAATCCTTAGCAAAATCCTAAAGGTACTCCCTAGGTAAATCATGCTCATTTTACTCCAAGGGTGAACATCAATAGAAGCACTAACCAAAAGGTGAACAATACCAAAAGATTTTATGATTACAAAAATTTCTTCTTTAATGGACAATGCTTTTCATGCCATAACTTCGGTCATAAGGTTGCTCAATGTGTTGCTTACAAAACTATCATGACTAGAGAAGCAAGAAAACAAAGGAGCATGACAGGAATTAAGAAGAACTACTATAACAACTTTTCACCTCTTGAAGATGAAATTGAATGTTCATTTTGCAATAACTTTGGTCATCAAGAATCTGAATGCAGGAGCAAATTTCGGCAAACATATCAAAATGAGCAAATATCATCAAACTCCAAGGTATGGAAAAAGAAGGAATTACAGGCAGAAAGATGTGGTATAGCACTATTTGCAGAAGGACAAGAAAATCAGTGGTACATTGATAGCGGATGCTCAAAACACATGACAGGTGATAAAGATAAACTCATTTCATACAATGCTTTAGAAAAGGAAAAGAATGTCTCTTTTGGAAATGACACACCAGTTGTCATTAAGGGTAAAGGTTATGTTTATCTAAAAGAAAAGGTTAAAGTTGGAAATGTTATGTATGTTGATGGTTTAAAGCATAACTTATTGAGTGTTAGTCAAATGTGCGATCAAGGAAATGAAGTTGTATTTCGATCAAAAGAATGTGTGGTTCGTGAGCTTGACACATGAAAGACCATAATCAAAGGTATAAGAACTCCAAGCAATCTATATATACTAAAAGAAGGTCAAGAACAATGTTATCTAAGCAAAACATAAGAGAACTAGTTATGGCACAAAGGATTGGGGCATCTAAGCTTTTCTCAAATAAGAAAATCGTGCAGGCTCAAGGTAGTTCGTGATCTTCCAGATATCATCATCCCAGAAAATACCAACTGCAAACCATGTCAATTCGGTAGGCAAACTAGAGTTCAATTCAATGCCAAAGAAGGATCAACAAGTAAGCCTCTTGAACTCATTCATATTGATTTGTGTGGACCAACAAGGAAAAGTTCACCTCGTGGAGAAGAATACTACATTTTATTCATTGATGATTTTTCTAGAATGTGCTGGATTGGTTTACTAAAACATAAAGATAGCATTTGAAAAGTTTAAAGTTTTCAAAGCTTTAGTTGAAAATGAATTAGATCTAAAAATCAAATGTCTCAGATCTGATCGGGGAGGAGAATTCATATCAGATGAATTTTTGACTTTTGTGAACAAGATGGAATAAAGAGACAATTATTTGTTGCCAAAAATCCTCAACAAAATGGTGTGGTGGAAAGAATGAATAGAACAGTTCAACAAATGGCTCGAGCTATGCTTGATGAGTCTGGAACTTCTGACACCTTCTGGGGTGAAGTTGCACATACTACAATAAATATTCTCAACAAAGCTCATGTACGTGTAAATACAGATCAAACTCCATATGAAATTTGTTATGGTAAGCCTCCCGCTGTAAAACACTTCAGAGTTTTTGGAAGCAAATGTTTCATCAAAAAGACTGATGAAAAACTTGGTAAGTTTGAACCCAGAGCAGACGAAGGAATATTTCTTGGTTATTCATCTAGAAGTAAAGGATACAAATGTTATAATAAGAGACTTCGAAAATTTGTTGAATGCATTGATGTTGTAATCAATGAAGCATGCAGAAATCCGAAACAGGTGACATCAGCGAAAGAAGATAATAATGACGATGGTGAATGCTTTCCTGTATCAAATCAAAATGATATAGAGGAAGAAACCAATGAAGCATCAGAAGAAGATACATCTAACAGGGCAAAGACTCCATCTAGGTATGTTCAAAAGAATCATCTAGAATCTCAAATTCTAGGAGAAAAAGGGTCTGGAGTACAAACAAGAAGAATTCTTGTAGGATTTTCTAGTTATTTAGCCTTATTATCCTCTATAGAACCACAAAATGGAAATGAAGCTAGCAGAGATGAATGTTGGGTTAAGGCCATGGATGAAGAACCTGACCAAATTGAAAAGAATGATACTTGGGATTTAGTTCCTAGACCTCATGATAAAAATGTTATACGAACAAAATGGATATTCAAGAATAAGTTGAATGAAAATGGAGAGGTTATTAGGAATAAAGCAAGGCTTGTTTGTAAAAGGTATGCACAACAAGAAGGTATAGACTTTGAAGAAACTTTTGCACCTGTAGCTAGACTTGAAGCCATAAGAATGTTTCTTGCTCTTTCAAGTTTTTGAAAATTCAAAGTTTATCAAATGATTGTAAAATTTATATTTCTTAATGGAGATTTAGAAGAAGAAGTATATGTTGAACAGCTAGAAGGATTCATTCTGGGAACTGATGCAAAGCTTGTATGCAAACTCAAAAAAGCTTTATATGGACCCAAACAAGCTCCAAGGGCATGGTATTATCGTCTTGACAAATATCTTCAACAACAAGGCTTCACAAAAGGATCTGTAGACAACAACTTATATACAAAAATTGAGAATGATAAACCGCTAATTATTGTTGTTTATGTTGATGATATTATCTTTGGCAGTAATGAAGAATAAGAGTCAAAACTTTGCTTTTGTTATGCAGCAAGAATTTGAAATGCCTTTACTTGGAAAACTAACCTATTTTCTTGGTCTACAAGTGCAACAAACAAAAGATGGCATCTTTCTCTCACAAACTAAATATCTCAAGTAGATTCTTAAGAAGTACGGAATGGAAGATTCCAAACCAGTATGTACTCCAATGGTAACAGGATGTAGTCTCAGTTCTAATGATGATTCTCCTATAGTGAATCAACCAGAATACAGATCTATGACTGGAAGTCTACTTTATCTAATAGGTACCAGACCAGATATCATGAATGTAGTAGGAATTGTTGGAAGATTCCAAGCCAATCCAAAGGAATCACATCTTTAGGCAGTAAAAAGAATATTCAAATATCTCCAAGGAACTCAAGACTTTGGTCTATGGTATCCTAAAGATACAGATCTCACTCTTCTTGCATATACAGATGCGGATTCGGCCGGAAATGTTGATGATCGAAAAAGCACTAGTGGAGGTGCATTTTATATGGGATCACGGTTAATATCTTGGTTTAGCAAGAAACAAAGTTCGATTTCCTTATCTATAGTGGAAGCAGAATATGTGGTTGTTGCATCTTGTTGCACACAACTTGTCTGGATGATGCAAACATTACAAGATATTCAAATTAAATGTGTTCCACCCATATCCATCCTATGTGATAATACAAATGCTATTAGTATTTCGAAAAATCATGTTATGCACTCCAAGACCAAGCAAATACCCACTAAGTATCACTTCTACGAGAACAAGTGCTTGAACAAAAGGTTAAATTAGAGTATGTTCCCTCCAAAGATCAAGTTGTTGATATATTTACCAAACCTCTTCCCAGAGAAGCATGTGAATATCTCAGACAAAAATTGGGAGTTGTTTCTGTCGCATCCTGTTGTTAAAACCAATTTGTTCAGATTCAGAGGAATGTTTCTATACATGGATTTCATGAAGCAGAGTCACGTATATACGGTAGTGTCTATGTTTTTCTATCGTTTTTCTGATAGAAAAACAATAGGTCCAACTCAAAATCAGTGTCTGACATGGTTGTTCAGTCTGATGTTGATGGATACAGTCTACTGATACGCTTTTCTCATTGATGTTTATTTAATTAATGAAGATGCCTTGATGAATGAATTGTTCACAATGCACAAGTAGCACAGGTTTAGGGGTGGCATTAGCCTTCAAAATATTATGCATTTTTGGCATCATGGTTGCTAAATTCAGCTATGTTCTCAATTATTAATGTCATTTGACGAAAAGGTCATGTAAAGACCTATGGTATCATAATATGTCTCTTTCCATCATAGTCTATTATGAAAGAGTCCTTTTGGACATATGATGTAATTTGTACCCCCACTATGCATGGGAAGGATGATGTAGTAATGGCAATTTTCAGTCATGTATGAACATTTGATGTAATTTGTACCCCCACTATGCATGGGAAGGATGATGTAATAATTGCAATTTTCAGTCATGTATGAACATTTGATGTATCCCCACTTGGTTGGGTGATTGATGCATGTATGAGTCATTCGTGATAGGAAGGTCATACTCACATAGTTGAGTTATAGAGTCATGTTATTCATATGAAAAATATTTCTACAGACTCTGCATATGCTCAGGGGGAGCATGGACAGTATAGTGCATCTCAGCATGTACTAAGGGGGGGAATATCCTTGTCCGCCCTTTGCCCTTGAGGTCAAAGTGGGAGAGTATCTTAGTGTTGCTTATCTAACAGGTTCTATAGCTTGTAGTGATCAACACCAATATGGTTGCCATCAAGTCCAACGGGGGAGATTGTTGGCATTATGGTACATGTGTTGTCCTTGATGGCAACCCACATACAGCAGTTCAAAAATGATAAAGGGCAACTCACATTGCAACAGGTCAAATTCAGAGGTAACAGAGTAATGGTACAGAAAAACAGGATGATGGGGCAAAGGATTACAGATCAGAATCAAGAAATTGAGGAAAAAGAATGTTTTTCAGTTGTATACGTTGTTTCACCTAGTCCAAGTAGCCTATAAACGCAGATACATAGAATAAAAAAAGCGTATACGTATACACGCAGTTTCATAGTAGGAAAAGCACGTATGGGATGGAAAATTAAGTTTAAAGAATACCAAAGGTCCATAACATGGTATTAGCCCACAAAATTGAGCTAAATAATGGTTACTTGATCCCGTCTAAAAATACCATCGGTTCTAACTGTTCTTTTGGTGCATGGTATTGACAAAGGCTCTAAGTATATAAGGAGGAGAAGATCAAAGGGCTAAGGGTGCAAATGAAAGGGTTTTTCATGATTACTTCTATCTGAAATATATTTTGTGTTGTAAGGGTTACGATTATAATATAGATCTAAAACATCTCGTGCACCCTTGGATACAATGTTGAATAAGGATCATGAGACCTAAAATGACTTATCATTGTATGATCTGATAATGGATAGGCTAGATCTGAGTGCTAACGCATGCTTTATCATTTAAATGCTATGATCTGGGTATATCTAAAGTCTTGTAAAGCTGAGAAGTTATAAGTCATTGTTTGCGGATCTATACGCAGGTTCTCCTCGAGGAAGACGCGTATACACGCCGGTTCGACATTTCCAAGTAGCGTATGCAGAGGAAGGGCTTGTTGTTCAGAAATCACTGATCTATCTGATCAATGTTGTTGTTTTACTATTGTTTGTCAATGACTTCTTCATTAGATCTGAAGTAAAATTGATTGTATAAGGAGATTGAGTTTGGGTGAATGATTGATTGAGTAAGATGGGTGATCTTTGCTTCTATCTGTTTAGAACTCTGTAATATGAAAGTAGATATTCAAAGTATCTTTGGATAGTACAGTTTTTGGTTCAGAAGCTATATGATTCAGTATCTTTAGAGGTATACGCAAGTTGGGTTATAGAATGTGGCGTATACACGCAGGTTGGCCTCATTGAAGTAGCGTATACATTCTAACATATGATTTTTGAGGTTGCAGTTGATTCTGGTTATTGATGCATTATTCTGGGTTCAGCTCTATGTTTTGGTGACAGTGATCTGACTGTTCAGATTAATTGATTGTGTTTTGCTTCAGAGTTGATGAGTTTCAGTGATTGGTTGATGCAATTGTATTTAATGGTCATATTACAGTAGTGGTGATTGATTTTGAGTTTCAATGTTACTAAGGGTGTGAAAATTTGATGAAACGTCACCTACATATTGTGTTGATGTGTACCGGGAGTATTCAGTCTAAAAATTTATGAAACGTGTTCCGTGAAGGAAGAGTGAAGGTTGTAGCCTTCAGTAGGTCGGCGCCTACATACTGGTAAACATATCAGCCAGTACAAGAGCTAGGGGGTTGGAGCTCCCTTTTCTAGAAGCTGGAAAATGAGTGAAGGTTGTAGCCTTCAGCAGGTAGATGCTATGAATTGGAAAAAGTCTGCACCAGTACAAAACTTGTAAACACTTTTTATAATAAGAAGATTGAAGACTGAGATGACAGCAGCAGTGGTTTTGTTTCCCACATTGGGTTTCCATCTAAAACATGTTGGTGTTCATGTGCGCTGCTTATGTGTGTTGATTTATTTTTTTCTTACTGCATCTATCTATTGCTTAGTAAATGCATTACACTCTGATTTAAGTTCAACAGACAATGAATTCACTGTTTTACAAGTTTATTATCTATACGTTGGTTTCATTCATTATAGTCACGGACATACGTTGTTTGGTTTCTGTAAAATCGCATATACAGTTTAAAAAGGAAATATTATTATTGCGAAAGTTAAAATATTGATTCACCCCCCTCTCAATATCTTTCCCAACAAATTACATAGTTATTTTTGGACCAATATCCCTGGAAAAACCCAACTTGGAAAAACCAGTGCAGCAGCTGAGGGTTTTATTATTATGCAGCAGCGAAATAATCTTAGTACAATTGGATGCCGAAACTGGCAATCCTACAGAGAAATACTAGCAAGAAAAATCTAGTGAGGAATATTCTCACTCCACAGGCAAATCCGGGCTCTGACCTTGGCTAAAGTTGAGTCGTCCAAACTGGCTCTGTGCAGTGACTGCATCACCCTAGCGTAGTTGCTCCTGCACTCAACTCGGAACAGCTTCTCCTCAAGTCGTTTGATCAGCTATTGTCTAGGAAAACGTCTTTCCTGGCCTCTGGAACCTTTGCCTAGCTTCTGGCACTGAAATTCTGCTACTCCCCAGCAAAATAGACTTTGTGTTTAGAGGTTACTGTGTCAGCCTCACTGTAGCTCCTCTACCTCTCCGCAAATGCACTCACCAGATCTGGAATCCTTCCTCCGGCTTCACTTTCCTTGCCCCTCTGTCACTGCTTCGATCTCACTAGCTCTCTCTTTGGTAACTTAATGCTGCTACTCTGGAAATCGAACTTATCAAGCGTATTCTCCAAGCCCCATCGACTTTCTTCTTATAACCCTCTATTGAGACTTCAACAGCCGCGATTAGATCTTAATTTATGGCTAGGATTAACTAGAAATTGATCCATTTACTTTTCTAGAATATTCTCACCATGACTTAATTAATTCTGATAAATTACTCATAT
This sequence comes from Pinus taeda, assembly GCA_000404065.3. Classification (NCBI taxonomy): domain Eukaryota; kingdom Viridiplantae; phylum Streptophyta; class Pinopsida; order Pinales; family Pinaceae; genus Pinus; species Pinus taeda. The sequence goes on from APFE031403771.1 coordinate 131,888, forward strand.
TCTCTAAGTTTAGACTTAGGAAATATTTAAAAAATGACTAATAATCTAATTAAGTCATCTCTATGTGGAATTTTCAGAAACAATTTCTGTGTTTTGGAGATCTCATGTATTCTAGCCTCTCCAAAAGATTATGTGGCTAGAACACATCCGATGCTACAAAAACTAACAATTTGACATCCACTACATCATATATATCAGTGTCTTCTTCATATTTATGTGCCAATGTGTTTATTTCTTGTTGTTGCTGCTTTATATGTTTAAAAATCTAAAAAAAAATGAATATATTTTGCATTTTTTAATGTTTGTCGTGGTTTGCCGATTTTTTTGCCGATGTTGCCAAAAAGATGTTTCCAAGACGCTCGCTGATTTTTTGCCAATGCCAACTTTTTCAACACTGCTTTTAACCACTGCATTTATTGATTTATGATCAGATCACCTTATTATAAAGCTTCTAAGTCTTTATTACAAGTCTAAAATCCAACTAAATCCCATTTATGACCATTGTATCTAACATCCATTACTATGTGATTTAGTTATAATCTGACATTCTTTAGGCACATTAATTTTATACAATCAATAAAACCATGGTTGCATGCCCATTGTATTTTTCCTGAATGTTTATATTTATTTGGATTGCTGAGCTCATCCAATGATTTAGAACCAACTTTTATTTTGAACCAAAAGCATTCTCTCCTCTCTTTTTGTTATGATTGCATTAATTCAGGTAATAATAGACGTTTTCTACTAAGCTTCTCCATACCAGTTCCAAGGCAATATCTGCATCGTTTTTGCTCTTGCTGCTTGACATTGTTGATCTCAACCACCATCAGAGCTGATATAACACCTACTGCTCCCCCCGAGAAGGATGCCACTATAGGATCAACCTGACTGAATCACAAGCATGCAACAGTTAAGAAAAAGATATATTCAAAGAGACGACAATCAGGAAATGAAATCTTGTCCAGACTTCTACAATTGTGAGGTCACATGAGAAACATCAATACATCTAAATAAAAAACCAAATAGCATATTAATAGTGAGGTAAAGATTAAGTTACCTCTGTCGTTTCAAGATCAAGATTCAAGAAAGCTTTCTTCAAGATAGGCACTTATTTCATTTTTTTGAAGAAGGAATAGATAAAGTTTGAAAGCAGGAGGTAAAGGTTTTGTTACATTCAACTTTAATATATCAAATTTCTAATTCACCAGAGCACACTATCTAATTTCAGATTTTAGTGACACCATCTAGTGCCATGTTGAAATGGATTCTAAAAACATTTTTTCTTATCATGGGAGAACACACATAACTAAAATAAACTGTGCATGCAACTACCTAATTGCAGTCAGAATCGTGATCAGGTCAGAATAAGCAGAAAAAGATATTTTTTTCATCCTTAATAAAAAAAATACTCACATTGAATCTGACAAATTGCATACAATATCAAAGCACAGAAATAACGAAAGTAGCTCATAGAAATGACCAAGACAACTAATTTTCAGTCCCTGAACAGTGTTCCACTCCAATGAATGGCTATCTTATTCCAGAATTCCTATTCGATGTTGCATGCAGCTTAGATTTGTAACCAGGTTCCTTTCTTGCATTATCTCCCATGTATTTCCTGGTTAATTTGCTAGTAGAAGCCATGTCATGTTCAGCAGTGGCAATACTTGATCATGCTTCTGAAACTTAAAAAAAAAAATGAAATATCAGCTGCCGATTAGGGGCTAGTTTCTTCATGTATGTACCCGTATTTTCATATCTTGCACCTGTAAATGTACTTCACCTACAGCAGTGTTTATGCAATATGTTTGACAAATTGTTTCACTGAAAGCTCTTTGAAAACTCAGAAATACAGTGAAATTAGAATTTTTTTTGTTGAACAAAGCATCAAGGGCAGATTGTCTTAAGTGTCAGACAGTTGTACAGGACTGAACTGTTAGAATTGGTCAAGTCGTATTTTATGCTAACAGTCATAATTAGGGTGTGGCTGAGTTGAGAAGGTCAGAGTACTGGTTGTATGTTGTCCTTTGTGTGTGCTGTCAAATCATTTTTGAATGCCATCAATGTATGAGTGGGGCAGTTGGGCTTGAGAGCTGAGATTGGTTATACCTTGCAGCAGCTTTTATACCCACTGTCATGACCTATATATTGCTGTTACACACTATGTAGGCTATAGTAGAGTAAAATGGAGTATTTAAAACACCTCTTAAGCCAACACAGCAGTACCTTAGCAGACTGCAATATAGATCAGAAGACAAAATTGGTCAGCAGACCTTTCTCAAAGAGATCCATGCCATTCTTAACCATGAGCAGCTAAGAGATTTGCAAAAGGAGCCATAAATAAGACACAAAATCTTTGCACTTGGGACTGATTTGAAAAATACGAGGGTCACAGTGAAAGCCCTCTTCAAATTGGACGAACTAGATTCACTCTTTTCCAAGGTGGGTCAGTTGGAGGGGAGGAAGCTAAGTTGGGCTTTAAAACCCGCAATGCTTGCTCTCATACAGCACAAGTTCTTGAAGGAACCTTGTGAAGGGATTAGGCGTCCAGTTGCATGTTGTCTCAATAACATCATGAGACTACCCACCCCAATAGCTCTTTACAATGATGATGTTATGAGGAGAGTTTTCAAACTGATAATAGAGACTTTCCAGGACTTGGACAATAGTGCAGGCTCTACCTTTGGGAAGCAGCTTGAGATTTTAGAAGTCATGGCCATGGTCAACACATATGAAGTCATGTTCGATCTTGAGTGTGATGATCTTATCCTGCAGATATTCCGATGCTTATTCAACATTAGGAAACATCATCCTGACACACTCATAGCACACATGCAGTCCTCCTTGTCATCATGTATGAGAGGCTGTGATGCTATTTGTCGGGAGTTGTAGTCCCAATTGTTGTTCGTTTGGAGGAGAGAACAGTTGGTCTCACTTGTTTCTTATGAACTAGCCGAGAGGTTGGTTGAGCATAACATTGGGTTGTTCAGGACACAGTTGACTAGGGAGGAGCTACTCAGGTTTGGGGGATCATGCAATAGGAATGAGCTGAGGAAGAAGGGACTTTGCTTCATCTGCAGGGAACCCTAGGGACCTGACCACTCATGCTTGAGTGACACAGAGGAGATGACAGAGGTAGAGTAGGTGGAGATTCCTTTTGACCTTCAGGGTGAGGATTCTTCTTTGGACGAGTCCATGGGTTCATACGAGGATGCCTCCGAGGAGCATGAGTCATGTATATTCGTTGTCAGCAAGCCAAATTCATAAGATGAGCAATCAGTGGACCCTATGGGAGACATTCGAGATGATAAGTCACGAGTGGTGATTTAACATGAGCAGCATATGGTGGAGCATGAGTTAGTTGAGGACGATGATGTACACAGTATGCATGACGAGCCTTCTGGGGAGAGCCAGTTGGAGGTTCATATTGAACCTGTGATGGTGGAGGATGAGCAACCATCCTTGGGGTCATCCATTGATGAGGAGCAGACAGTTGTACACACAGCTTGCAGGGTGGCAGTGTTTGCAGGCAGTTGTCCGCAAGAGGTGTTGGAGGTTGATAGGATAGTTTTGCAAATGATGAGTGGATAGATGGGGCATGGAGTTTTCGATCAAATGAGGGAGGCTCTTTTAGAGGCAATCGTGCATCCATCCTTGGGTCTACCCACTAACGAGGTGCAGGTTGATGCAATGGAAACTAGTAAAGTTGCAGTGTTTCCAAGCAGCAGCCCTCTCCAAGAGTACATTGACAGAGCGTGTAGCATGGGTTACCCACTTATAGGGAGAGAGGTAGACATTCCTAGACATATCCGGTTGATTGGTTGGGCAAAGTTGCATGAGTTGAGCATAGTGCAGCTCAGTGGACTCGTACCTTGTATAGGTGCATATGCATCCGATCCTTCGCATTAGATGGATTGGTGGGAGATCATGAGTTTGTACCCTATTGATGGAGTAACATTTTTAGTTAGGAGCATTGCACTGCAGGAGCCCTTAGATGTGAGGGATACTACATGCTCTAGTTGGCAATATGATGTAGGTTGGCCACACATCAGTATTTTAGCACTGCATCAGCATGGTGAGCTTGACCTTTGTCTATGCCCAGCATTAGATTGGAGAGAGGTGATGAGTTGGTACATAGTGGATGGAGTAGCATTGATGGTTGGGGTTATAGCACAGCAGGAGCCATGGAGCATTGATACATGTTCTTGGTGGCATTGGAATCCAGGAGGATTGGTTGATGATAGGTACAGTCAAAGATCAGTTTGGGGTCCGTACATTGAGGGGTCCATTCATGATGAGTTGACACAGAGGCAGAGCATCACCCAGTGGTTCGTATGGGATCCAGGCATTGGGTCTCCATTGCATTGGGCCACCAAAATTGTAATGACCTGCCTATAAATAAAATAATAATATAAATTAATTAAAATTATAAATTTAATAAATTTATAATTAATTTATAAAAATAATAAAATAAATAAACCTTACTAAATCAAACTACGTATTCAAATAAAAATCAATGAAATCAAATCAAATTCGATTTCTTAAGAGTTACACGTAACCAAAATATTGACACGAAGAAGGAAAAGAAGGCGGTGGATGAGGAAATAAAAGAAGGGAAAAACCATTTTGAGGGGGTGGAGAACAATTTTGGATACTATAGTATGGTTATGAAGGAAACTTGAGTCTTGATTACACTGATGTTTTTGGGCACGGGGGAATCATAGTGCTTCAATTGAAAGTTTTCTGAAACTGAGTACCTAGGTTGTACTCAGATAGGCAGGGTGGTTTTTGGCCGTTTTGGTGACACAACTGGTCAAGAATTGCAGCAAAGCAGACCGTTGGATAGCAGCAGAGTAGACAAATTTTCAGCAGCAAAGTAGACAGTTTTTCAGCAAAGCAGAAAGGTTAGTATTCATTAGATTAAATTTCTTTAAAATTTTGTATTTATTATTTCAGGTTCTGCTATTTAAAAATTAGCTTGAGGTACAGGTTCTTACAAAAATGGTCCACCAGTTTGGATTTGTAATGTTCCTTTTTCTGGTATTCCTTATGACATGGCTAGGATGGACTTTCAGAGTTGGGGACAGATAGGTCACAGGTGCAGGTTGGTGTCATCAATGAGCCCAGGGGCTTTTGGAGGGGCTTTGAGGAATTTTTATGAGGTTTGATGGCATTCGCTTGGTATATTCCATCATGTTGATTTGGGGTATCATCAGATGTGCTCTAGCCACAAAAATTGGTGGAGAGGCTAAGGCACACGAGATCTCCAATACCTAGAAAGGGTTTGCGCAGATTCTAAACAATTTGGGAGATATTAAAATAATTAATTTTTTTAATGGAGTCCCTAAGTCTAAACTTAGGGAAAATAAAATATTAATGTGAATTAATATAAAACTATGTTAGAATGGTCCAAAAG
>APFE031403771.1:140491-183836 GCA_000404065.3 Pinus taeda
ATTATCGTTATTTGCATGTTCTATGTTGTTAAATTTTACATGGCAATCTTTTGTTTATGAATGGAATTTTTATTTGAAGTATTTCTGAGTTAGAATTTCAAGAAAACCCAAAATTGTTCAATTTGGGACATTATAGACTTTCACCAATGACAACCTTTCCTTTAGAAAGGTCACCTATGAGATATATGATAAGTGTTGGAAATATTGAGGGGGGAGGTGAATTAGTGTTTCTTTTACAATTTTTACTTTACCAGTTTATATCACTTATAAACAGAACACAAAATGAACAATATAGAATAAATAATTTTATTAATCAGAAATAACGAGGACTCCAATCCTCTTATTTATAATAAATCTATTTACAATAAATCAAGTACAATAATGTTTAGGGCTCCAACACTACATGAAGACTATCTTTAATCAGAAATAACGAGGACCCCAATCCTCTTATTTATAATAAATCTATTTACAATAAATCAAGTACAATAATGTTTAGGGCTCCAACACTACATGAAGACTATCTTTAAATCCACCAAGCTCCTGTTGATTTATGGTAGCATTGGATGTGCTCTAAGCCTCAAAATTTGCAGGGAGGCTAGGACACATGTATTCAAGAATACCCAGATATCGTTTTGCGAAATTCCACCTGGAGAAGGTTTTATTAAAATAATTAATTATTTTTAATGGGTGCCTAAGTCTAAACTTAGGAAATTAAAATAATTAAAGGGTATTAATCAAACTGAGGGTGTAACTTCTAGAAGAAGATGGAGATCGAGTCCAAATGATCTGAGCCGTTGATTAGAATCTAATCTGAGTCATTGATTACTCAACTAGAGGATTATAAGGACTTCGATGGGCATTTGGAAAAGACATCAGAGAGAGATCAAAAGATCGAAGTTTCGAACAGTTACTAGAGAATTGATTGAGGATATTTCTTGCAATGAGGGGCAGGAATAGTTTCCGGAGGGAAGTTTTCTTGGTCCGGAGAGTACAAGGCAGAGGGGGCAGAAAGACGTCCAGAGACGCTGATGCAGGGTCACACAGAGCTTCAGAGGGAGATCGAAATTCCTCTAAGGAACAGTAGGATTTAGTGTCAGAGTCGGGGTGTGAGATCGGGAGGCCAAAGAGCTTAGGTTTCCAACCAACAGAGAATCAGAAGGAGGTGTAGCACAGTCCCAACTGCAGTGACGTAGTGACTGCGTGGGAGTGACGCCTGCGCAGAGACTACGCAGAGGAAGCGCAAAGGCTACGTAGAGGCAGTGCAGAGGCTCATCTCTGTTGATTTGTGGTAACATCGGATCTGCTCTAGCCATGAAAATTAGTGGAGAAGCTAAAGCACATGAGATCTCCAAAACCCAGAGATTGTTTGAAGAAATTCTACCTAGATGAGGAGATATTAAACTAATTAATATTTTTAATGGAGTCCTAAGTATAAGCTTAGGAAAATTAAAATATTAATGTGTATTAATATAATTTTGGGTTAGACGGTTTCAAGAGACGAAGATCAAGCCAAATCTAATCTTAGTCATTGATTAGGGACTTAATCTTGGCTGTTGAGGACTCAACAAAAAAAGTATAAGAGGAGGCTTGAGGGTCAATTGGAGACACAACAAATTGATCAGTCGGCTCGATTTTCTAGAGCCGGGTTTGCTGAGAGAATCGAACTAGTGATCTGTTGCAGTGAGGGGTAGTTCGGCAAAAGGTCGAAAGTACATAACAAAGAGGTAGGGATAGTGCCAGAGAGACAGGGCAAAGCCTGAAAAGGCTGACACAGAGGCAGCTGGGACTTACGCAAAGGCTATGGAGGCCAGCATAGGTGACATAGTCTCTGGAGAGTGATACATAGTAGTGGAGAAGCTTGGAGCAGCTTTCACTATCCAACTAAGGAACTACCATAGTTGCTGTGGAATCAATCATCCAGTTGTTGATCAGCCGGAATATCTGTCTTGGAAGAGAGGTACTACTACCAAGGAAAATCTTTGTTGGTTGAGCCATTTCTGACACCCTAGTTGTACTCAAAAACTATATAATAATAAAACCCTCATATCTGTTGCACCAGTTTTCCAACATTGGGTTTTTCCGAGAACGATTGTCCAAAAATAACGGTGTCCCTTGTGTGTTTGTCTCGATTATTTCAGTTGTTGATCTGTATATGTGTTGAGGCTGCATTTGTGTTTATTTCGGTACCTATATTTATAAATAACTTGTTAATGGAAAGAACAAGTAGGAGATAATAAACAAGATAATGCAATATGAATTTCTGACGTGTCAAACTTAGAAATTTCAACATGGTATCAGAGCATTGAAGATCACAGGAGGACTGAAGGCACCAGCAGAGCAGCAGCAAGAGAGGAAGTGATGCAGAGCCTACGTCATCATTTCGAGCTGAGAGGAGGGTCAACGCAGAGGCAGAAAGGGCAGATCAGACCTACGTAGTGCCCGGTCATCTTTCTTAGCCAGGAAAGATCGACGTTGTGGCCAAGAGGTGCAGATTCAGCCGTTGTCAAGATTGCGCAGAGCTTGAAGGCTTAGTTTCTTTAGTTGCCGGAGCTTGGGGAGTTGTGGGCAGATTGTGATTTGAGGAGCTAGTGGGACACTATTTCTGTCAAAGCAGAACAGTGTCTTAGGGGACAGAGCCCAGGTAGAGGGAATCACTACCTTAACAGATTTCTAGCCAAGGAATCTAGATCCGTGTTGCAGCAGCAAAGGAGGATCGGAGAGAAGCGGTTGAACAGTTGGCCAGAGGATTTCCAGAAGGGAAATCAGGACTTAGACGAGGTCAAAGATCATTTCTAACACATTGTTGAAAAGAACACAGTAATGGAGATGTGGGACACCCTGACCACCTTATACCAGGGCTCTTCCATGCAGCAAAAGATGTTATTGGAGAATCAACTGCAATCATATTAGATGCAGAAGGGAGGGCAGATAGATCCATTCCTTCTCAGGTTGCAGGAGATTTGCGACCAGCGTACTTCTGTGGGGTCTACACCAGATCTAGAATTTATGGTCAGGACTGCCCTAAATGCAGTCTCCAAGGACTGAGAGACATTTGTCCAAAGTATTTTGGGCAGGGCTACTCTCCTCGATTGGGAGGAGAAGTGGGCAGCTCTTCGCCAGGAAGAGATCAAGAGGATGACTAAGGCAGGGAGTAGTAGCAAGGGAGGTCGAATCAAGAAAGAGGAGGAGGATGCAGCTCTAACATCTGCCAGATAGAAAGGGAAGAGGAAGAAGGACATCTCCAAGGTGAAGTGCTTCCATTGTGGGGAGTTGGGACATTATGCATCCCAGTGTCCCAGGACGAAAAGCAAGGGAGAGGCTTCTGATTCAAAGGCAGCTCTAGCTAACATAGAGAAAGAGTTCGAGACTGATGACAATTGTGCCATGAGTGCTCATGCACCTCTAGAGAAGAGGTGGGAAGACATCGAGTTGTAATCAGGAGAACTATATAGTAGGGTCCTTGAGCTGCCCGAACTCTTGGATCATATCCGGCTATAGGAACCCTGAACGACAGTAGCAAGATGACAAGGGTCAGGTGGAGCAAAGTGTAGTGGAGCAGCGAGGTAGTGCTTGGGCAGAAATCTGAGGCAGCGCAATAGAGGTTGCAGCAGTGCGAGGGGCACAAAGGTGTATGCCACAGTGCAGTGGCAGCAGAGTGAGCACAAGATAGCAGTAAAGGCAGCTTCAGTTTCACAAGGCTTCCAGATTGACTAGGATATCAGTATTTGGGAGAAGTCAATTACCTACAAACGGTAACTGAGTTGCAGTGCAGCAGTTAGCAGTGGCAGTGCTAGGGGTAGCATATTGAGAGGGAGTTGCAGTACAGATGTAGCAGTGGCAGTGGCAGTGTCATGGGCAATAGTACAGGAAGCAACAGTGCAGATGATGTGAGGCAGCAGGCCAAGCATCAGCACAGGTACCAGTGCGGAGGATCAGTGTGATGTTTCCATGGTGAAACATTACTAGAGCACATTCCTCGCTAAGAGGGAGTGTTTATTTGTAGTAGCATCAGATGTGCTCTAGCCATGAAATTTGGTGGAGAGGTTAAAGCACATGAGATCTGCAAAACCCAAAAATCGTTTGGAGAAATTATACCCGGATGAGGAGATATTAAAATAATTAATATTTTTAATGGAGTCCTAAGTATAAACTTAGGAAAATTAAAATATTAATGTGTATTAATATAATTTTGGGTTAGAAATTTCCAAGAGACGAGGATCAAGCCAAATCTAATCTTAGCCGTTGATTAGGGACTTAATCTCGACCGTTGAAGACTCAACAGAAAAAGTATAAGAGGAGGCTTGAGGGTCAATTGGAGACACACCAAATTGATCAATCAATTCGATTTCTAGAGCAGGGTTTGTTGAGAGAATCGAACCAGTGATCTGTTGTAGCAAGGGGCAGTTTTGTAGAAGGCCGAGAGTACATAGCAAAGAGCCAGGGATAGTGCCAAAGAGACAACGCAAAGCCTGAAAAGGCTGACGCAGAGGCAGCTGGGACTTACGCAAAGGCTATGGAGGCCAACATAGGTGACGCAAATGGCCAAAAGGCTGACGCAGAGGCATCAATAGCTGTGCAAAGGCTAGCAGAGTTGACGCAAGACCAAGAGGCAGTGCTAGAAGATTTTCGTGGGGCAGACTGGAGCTGAGAGGCAGACACAAAGCCGTAGAGGGTGACACGGTCTCTGGAGAGTGACGCAAAGCAATGGAGAAGCTTGGAGCAGCTTTCTCTATCCAGCTGAGGAACTGTCGTAGTTGCTCTGAGATCAATCATCCGATTGCTGATCAGTCGGAATATCTGTCTCCGAGGAGAGGTACTATTGTGAAGGAAAATCTCTGTTGGGTGAGCCATTTCTGGCGCCCTAGTTGTACTCAAAAACTGCATAATAATAAAACCCTCATATCTATTGCACTAGTTTTCTTGCATTGGGTTTCTCCGGGGACAATTGTCCAAAAATAACGGTGTCCCTTGTGTGTTTGTCTCAGTTATTTCAGTTGTTGATTTTATGTGTTGAGGCTGCGTTTGTGTTTATTTCGATATTTATATTTATAAATAACTTGTTAATGAAAAGAACAAGTAGGAGATAATAAACCAGATAATGTAGTAGGAATTTGACGTGTCAGACTTAGCAATTTCAACAATCTCTAACGCAGATTAGTGTTGTTTCTTCCAGTGTGTTGAACACTGCATGTCAATGACCCATAGCAATACACCCCCTTTTTTCGCAAAAGGAATAGCGCATGATTGATGTGTCCATGCCATTCAGCTATCATCATCAGCCTGATCATCATGTTATAATGTAAACGCATTCTGCATGTGTATAATGTAAATAATCTCAGTAGATCCATGTCATGTATGTAATTTCCTAGGTAAACGTACTTTTCTGGTGATGATCTACATTTCGGGAGGTTTTTTGTCTCACCAATCCATTCTCGAATGGTCAGCAGAGTTTTCCTTCAGCCTTACCCCAAAGCCGGAATGGATTTTGTCACTGGGATCTTAGGCGAATCCTAGTGTTATAGATCGAGATTATGTAAAAGTGATTTGGGAATAATCCTAACTATTTGGTTAGGTTATTTTATTACAAATTGCTTTGTCTGTTGGATTATATGTGTCGCAGAAATGGGTAGTCTATGAAGGTCTTTTATAAATGGGTTTTCTCTCTTGAGATGTAAAAGATATGAAAATTATGATGTAAAGTGTCTTGAGGGTTGGAAAAATATTTTATCCCCTCATAGGTTAATTAATTAAATTTTCTAGCCAAAAATTAATTAAAATCCTAAGCCAGAAATTTAATTAATTCTAGGTCCTTGGTAAATTTCAACTCTTCGAAGACAAAATTTGTCGATCCTTAAAAATTAAATTTTAAGAAGTCTAGAGACTAAGGTAAATTAATTATTTTGATAAATTTTAAGCCTTTGATCCCTGGATTTAAGTCAAAGTCAAAATTTTGAGGAAATTAATTCAAAAATTTAATTTTTGAATTAATTAATTTAATTGAAAAATTCGAATTTCCTCAAGAATTTAAAATTTCGACAGATGAGATAAAAAGAAATTTTGATCCTCATCAATAGTCGAGATTGCTTTGACGAGGATCACTCGAACTAGCCTTTGGAGGATTTATCTTTAAATAGGAAGTCATTTGTCAGTCCATTCATCCGACTTTTGAGTCGTGTGCTAAGCAAAAAATTCTCGTGTAAGTTTTATTCGGATAATAAAGAAAGGCTTTGGGATTAATTTTCGTTGTTGTTACTTGTTGAAGTTTCTAAGTTTACTTAGATAGAAACCCTCCATGCACTTTATTTGATTTATTCCTACCTACTTGTTATTTTACTTAACAAGCTATTTACAATGTAAACACTGAAAATAAACACTAGTGCATGCTCAACATATTACAGATCAACAACTAAAAGAAACAGAAACAAACACGCCAAATGACACCATTATTTTTGGACTAATGTCCCCAGAAAAAACCCAATGTGGCAAAACCGATGCAACTATTTGAGGGTATTCTTATTAAGCAATATCAAAGTACAATATGGATACCGATACTAGCCTGCCCAACAGAGAATTTCCTTGGCAATAACACCTCTCAGTTTCTGACAAATCTCTTGGCTGAAGCCCCAGATAATCCTTCCGGAAGCTACTCAGCACCAATCTGCCCGAAAAACCCCAGTGTCAGCCTCTCTCTGGACTGCGTCAAGCCCTCTCTACCTCACGCTGGCCCTGCATCACCCCAAATGGGTCTGCGTTAGCCCTGGGAGGCCCTGTATCATCCCACTACGTCAGCAAAACTGGCCTCTTTGAGGCTCTACACAGCTCCTGGCTGCCTCTATGTGGCCTTGCATGAGCCCTGGTCGGCTCTGCATCACTCTCCCCAGCTACTGCGTTGCTCTCTCGGCACTATCTCTACCTCTCAGCTGCATCTCCCGATCACTAATTCTATCTATCTTAGCAAACCCCACTCTAGAGAATAGAATAACTAATCACTCAGGTGTCTTATGATTTATCCAAGTGACCCTCAAGCCTCCTCTTATATTTTTCCTGTTGACATATCAACAGCCAAGATTAAGTCCTTAATCAACGGCTAAGATTAGATCTGGCTTGATCCATGTCTTTTGGACCATTCTAACAAAGTTTCATATTAATACACATTAATATTTTGTTTTCCCTAAGTTTAGACTTAGGGACTCCATTAAAACTATTAATTATTTTAATATCTCCTGAACTGTTTAGAATCTGTCCAAACCCTTCCTGGGTATTGGAGATCTCATGTGCCCCAAACTCTCCACCAAATTTCGTGGTTAGAGCACATCCGATGTGTTGATTTGGGGTAGCATTGGATGTGCTCTAGCAACGAAATTTGGTGGAGAGGTTGGGGCACATGAGATCTCCAATACCCATAAAGGTTTGGGCAAATTCTAAACAGATCAGGAGATATTAAAATAATTAATATTTTTAATGGAGTCACTAAGTTTAAACTTAGGGAAAATAAAATATTAATGTGTATTAATATGAATCTGTGTTAGAGTGATCCAAAAGACATGGATCAAGCCAGATCTAATTTTAGTCGTTGATTAGGGACTTAATCTCGGCCGTTGAATCGTCAACAACAAAAGTATAAGAGGGGGCTTGAGGGTCACTTGGAGATGACACCAGATGATCAGTCATTCTATTCTCTAGAGCGAGGTTTGCCAAGAGAGATAGAATCAGTGATCGGGAGAGCAGCTGAGGGGCATTGGGTACAGAGGAACAGAGAAGGCAGAAATTGTGTCGAGAGAGCAGCGCAGCAGCCAAGGAGGGTGACGCAGAACCAGCAAAGGCTCACGCAAGGCCACGCAGAGGCAGCCAAGTGCTGCACAAAGCACCAGAGGGGCTAGCGTAGCTGACGCAGAGGCTCCCAGAGCTGACGCAGGGCCTCCTGGGGGTGACATAGGCCAAGAAACGCTGACGCAGTCCAGATTGGGCAAACGCTGGGTTGCAAGAGCAGTTTTGTGCAGAGGAGTTGTCGGAAGGGTTTTCCGACGTTTCAACCAAGAGATTTCTCTCAAACTATGAGGTATAGCTACTAAGGAAATTCTCTGTTGGGTAGGCCAGTGACGACACCCAGATTGTACTTTGATATTGCTTAATAAGAAAACCCTCAGATAGCTGCACCGGTTTTCCTGCATTGGGTTTTTCCGGGGACATTGGTCCAAAAATAATGGTGTCATGTGGTGTGTTTTCTCTTGTTTCTTTTAGTTGTTGATCTGTAATATCTTGAGCATGCACTGGTGTTTATTTTCAGTATTTACTCTGTAAATAACTTGTTAATGAAAAATTAACAAGTAGGTAGGAATAAATCAGAAAAAGTGGATGAAGGGTTTCTAAATTTAGTATACTTAGAAACTTCAACATGGTATCAGAGCATGATTGCAGATCACAGGAGGACTAAAAGACATCAGCTGAGCGGAGCAATAGCAGCAGAAAATAGTTGTCCCGAGGTGACAAAAGCTGCTTCTAGCAATGCAGAAGCCAAGAAGTGTGACGCAAAGCGAGCCAGAGCCACGCAAAAGAAGCCGAGAGTTGCGCAGAGCCTCCAAGAGGCTAGCGTTGCTGACGCAGAGGGCCAGAGGGCTGACGCAGGGCATCCCGGGGCTGACGCAGAGCCAGCGTGAGGCAGAGAGGTGCTGACGCAGTTCACACAGAGGAAGTTGCTAGAGTCTAGAAGGCTGCAGAAATATTAAAGAGTGGAGCTGGTGAGGTACTGTAGTCAGAACAGTACCTGACAGAGCAGGGCCAAAGTAGTTGTTACCGAGGGTTTCTAGCCAAGGAATCTGGATTAGCAGTGCACTAGCACAAGACAATCAGAGTAGGGGGCATCTCAACAAGCGACAGAAGGATTTCCAGGAGGGAAATCAGGACCCAAAGGGAGTCCAAAAGAGAACTTCTAGACGGGAAGTAAAGACTTAGAGGAGTCGAACAGAGAACTTCTAGGAGGGAAGTAGAGGAGCGTCATGGCACTAGACGGGGTAAGAGACCAGGATAGACTCGACGGAGCATCGAACTTCGCAGTCTTGAAGGCCAGAATCTTATCAGTGCTTGACAAGAATCATGTCAAGAACTTCGCCTTGAAGGTTATAGCTATCCTAGTCGACCCCAATGATAACGACAACTATGAAGAGGCGATGACGAGGGCCAAGTGCATTATCCTTGACGAGGCCAAGGATCATGTGGTACCACATATAGCCGAGAAGGAAATGATTGTTGAGATGTGGGAGGCTCTCACGAACTTGTACCAGCATACTTTTGTGTAGAGAGGAATGCTGCTCGAGAACCAAATGAGGTCGTATCAAATGAAGGGTCAACCAATTGACACCTTCCTCGGAGGACTAAATGAGATCCAAGACTAGTTGACTGCTATAGGAGCGACACCGGATCAGGAGCTTATGGTGAGGACAGCCTTGAATGTTGTCTCAGAAGATTGGGAAGTGTTTGTCCAGAGTATCCTAGGCAGAGGGACTCTCCCACCTTGGGACGAGATGTGGGCAGCTCTTTGCCAAGAAGAGATCAGACGACAATCGAAGACAGATAGCAGCAGCAAAGGGATCAAGGTCAAGCACGAGGAGTGGATGTGGCCCTAGCATCTGAGGGAAAGCAGGAGAAGCAGAAGAAGAAAGATCTCTCCAAGATCAACTGCTTCCACTGTGGGGAGATGGTTCATTATGCGACCCAGTGCCTAAGGAAGAAGAGTAAGGGAGAGTCGTTCGAGACTAAGGCAGCACCAGCATGGGCAGAGAAGGAAGTTTTAACAGACGATGACTGTGCCATGAGTGCACACGCACCACTTGAGCGGAAGTGGGAAGACATCGATCTATAGTCAGGCGGACTACAAGCGATGAGGGGCAAGATCCTCGAGTTACCCAGCCTCTTGGATTAGACCTTGCTACGGGAGCCCCAACAAGGAGTAGCAGGACTAGCTGGGTGGGAAGAGATGGATGCGGATGGAGCAACAGAGGGAGCTATAGTGCAGCAGTCCCGAGACAGCGCAGAGCTAGCACGTTGCAACAATGCCAGAGGCACAAAAGTGTTGCAATAGTGTAGGAAGGCACAGCGAGGTGTGCAACGATGCGAGATGCAGGGAGTTGTTGCAGCAGCGCAGAGGTCAGAGAGAGGGAGCACTTGTCAGTGGCAGAGGTAGCTTCAGCATCAGTGGGTGTTCCTAGCCCGACAGGGAGGTCAGTTGGGAAATCAGTTACTTACTTCTTAGTAACTGAGTTGCAGTGCAGCAGTGGGTAGCACGATGCAACATGATGAGAGGCAGTAATTGAGGTGCAGTGCAAATGCAGTGCTAGGAGGAAGGACCAGCAATAGCACGGATGCAGAGGGAGTTGTCATACAAATGCAGCAATGGCAGTGGCAGAACCATGGGCAGCAGTATAGGATGCAGCAATGCAGAGGATGTTGGGCAGGAAGACCTAGCATCAGCACAGGTACCGATTGCGGATGATCACAGTAATACTCAGTGAGGAGTATTGCTAGAGCACAGTCCTCGCTAAAAGGGAGTGTTGATTTGGGGTAGCATCGGATGTGCTCTAGCCACAAAATTTGGTGGAGAGATTGGGGCACATGAGATCTCCAATACCCAAAAAGGGTTTGGGCAAACCCTAAACAGATCAGGCAATATTAAAATAATTAATATTTTTAATGGAGTCCCTAAGTTTAAAACTTAGGGAAAATAAAATATTAATGTGTATTAATATGAATCTGTGTTAGAGTAGTCCAAAAGACATGGATCAAGCCAGATCTAATCTTAGGCGATGATTAAGAAGTTAATCTCAGTCGTTGAATCATCAACAACAAAAGTATAAGAGGAGGCTTGAGGGTCACTTGGAGATCACACCAGATGATCAGTCATTCTATTCTCTAGAGCGGGGTTTGCTAAGAGAGATAGAATCAGTGATCAGGTGGGCAGTCGAGGGGCATTGAGTACAAAGGAACAAATAAGGCAGAGATTGTGCTGAGCGAGCAGCGCAGCAACCGAGGGTGACACAAAACCAGCAAAAGCTCACGCAGGGCCACGCAGAGACAGACAAGTGTTGCGCAGAGCACCAGAGGGGCCAGCGTAGCTGACGTAGAGGCTCCCAAAGTTGATGTAGGGCCTCCTGAGGCTGACGTAGGCCAAGAAAGGCTGATGCAGTGCTAGCGTGAGACAGGGAGAGGCTGACGCAAGGCCAGCGTGAGACAAGGAGAGGCTGACGCAGTCCAAATTGGGTAGACACTGGGGTTGCAGGAGCAGTTTTGTGCTGAGGAGCTGCCGGAAGGGTTTTCCAAGGTTTCCACCAGGACATTTCTCTCAAACTATGAGTTATAGCTGCTAAGGAAATTCTCTGTTGGGTAGGCCAGTTTCGACGCCCAAATTGTACTCTGATATTGCTTAATAAGAAAACCCTCAGATAGCTGCACCGGTTTTCCCGCAATGGGTATTTTCGGGGACATTGGTGCAAAAATAATGGTGTCATGCAGTGTCTTTGTTCTTGTTTCTTTTAGTTGTTGATCTGTAATATGTTGAGCATGCACTGATGTTTATTTTTAGTATTTACTCTGTAATGCTGAAGCTCCCTCTGCCGCTGACAAGTGCTCCCTCTCTGACCTTTGCGTTGCCGCAACAACTCCTTGCATCTCGCATCGTTGCACACCTCTCTGTGCCATCCTGTACTGGCGCAACACTCCCATGCCTCTCGTACTGTTGCAGCCTGCTAGCCTCGCTCTGTCTCAGGACTCATGCACTGTAGCTCTCTCTGCTGCTCCATCTGCATCCACCTCTACCCGACTCAGCCAGTCTTGCTACGCCTCTTCGGGGCTCCCGTAGCAAGGTCTAATCCAGGAGGCTGGGTACCTCGAGGATCCTACCCCTCATCACCTGTAGTCTGCCTGACTACAGCGCGATGTCTCCCCACTTCCGCTCAAGTGGTGCATGTGCACTCATGGCACAGTCATCGTCTGTCAAAACTTCCTTCTCTGCCCGTGCTGGCGCTACCTTAGTCTCGGAAGACTCTCCCTTACTCTTCTTCCTTGGACACTGGGTCACATAATGACCTAGCTCCCCACAGTGGAAGCACTTGATATTGGAGAGATCTTTCTTCTTCCGCTTCTCCTGCTCTCCCTCAAGATGCTAGGGCCACATCTTCCTCCTCCTCCTTCACTTTGATCCCCTTGCTGCCACTACCCGTCTTCAACCATCGTCTGATCTCTTCCTGGCGAAGATTTGCCCACATCTCGTCCCAAGGTGGGAGAGTCTCTCTGCCCAATATACTCTGGACAAATACCTCCTAGTCTTCTGAGACAGCATTCAGGGTCGTCCTCACCATCAACTCCTGATCTGGTGTCGCCTCTATAGCAATCAACTAATCTCAGATCTCATTCAGTCCTCCGAGGAAGGTGTCAATCAGCTCTCCCTTCTTCATCTGATATGACCTCAAATGGTTCTCAAGCAGCATTCTTCTTTGCACAGAAATATGCTGGTACAACTTCTTGAGAGCCTCCGACATCTCAAATGTCGTTTCCTTCTTGGCTATGTGTGGTACTACATGATCCTTGACCCCATCAAGGATGATGCTCTTGGCCCTCGCCATTGCCTCCTCGTACTTGTCATTATCATTGGGGTCGACTGGGATAACTATTACCTTCAAGCCGAAGTTATTGACACAATTCTTGTCAAGTACGGATAAAATTCTAGCCTTCCAGACTGCGAAGTTCGACGCTCCGTCCAGTCTATCCTAGTCTCTTACGCCGTGTACAGCCATGATGCTCCTCTACTTCCCTCCTGGAAGTTCTTTGTTCAACTCCTCTAAGTCTCTACTTCCCGTCTGGAAGTTCTCTTCTGGACTCTCTCTAAGTCCTGATTTCCCTCCTGGAAATCCTTCTGTCGTTGTCGAGATGCCCCCTACTCTGATTGTCTTGTGCAACCGCACCATTGATCTGGATTCCTCGGCTAGAAACGCTCAGTAGCAACTCCTTTGGCCTTGCTCCGTCAGGTACTGTTCTGAATACAGTACCTCACCAGCTCCACTCTGCAATATTCTTGCAGCCTTCTAAACCCCAACAACCTGAAGGTGAGAGCTCCTAGGCTCTGCCAATCCCGACACCAGCAACCCGACCTCCTCAGCCAACTACGTCAGCCCCCCCAGCTACTGCGTGGCTCTGCATGAGGCTCCTTTTGCCTTCCTTAGCCTCTGCGCTACCTCTTCCCGGCTCACCCTTGATGACACAGGCACTGTGTCACCCTTCCTTGTTGTTGCTCTGCTAGAAACAACTTATGTCACCTCGGGAGAGTGGTTTTCTGCTGCTATTTCTCCACTCGGTTGATGTCCTTTAATCCTCCTGTAATATGCAATCACGCTTTGATACCATGTTGAAGTTTCTAAGTTTACTTAGATAAAAAGCCTCCATGCACTTTATCTAATTTATTCCTACCTACTTGTTATTTTACTTAACAAGTTATTTACAATGTAAATACTGAAAATAAACACTAGTGCATGCTCAACATATTACAGATCAGCAACTAAAAGAAACAGAAACAAACACGCCATATAACACCATTATTTTTGGACTAGTGTCCCCGGAAAAACCCAATGTGGGAAAACCGGTGCAGCTATCTAAGGATTTTCTTATTAAGCAATATAGAGTACAATCTAGGTGCCGATACTCGCCTACCCAACAGAAAATTTCCTTGCAAGTAATACCTCTCAGTTTCTGACAAATCTCCTGGCTGAAACCCCGGATAATCCTTCTAACAGCTACTCAGCACCAATCTGCCCCAGAAACCCCAGCGTCAACCTCTCTCTGGACTGCGTCAGCGCCTCTCTGCCTCACGCTGGCCCTGCGTCACCTCGGATGGGGTTGCGTCAACCCTGGCAGGCCCTGTGTTAGCCCACTGGCCCTCTACGTCAACAATGTTGGCCTCTCTGAGGCTCTGCGCAACTCCCGACTATCTCTGCGTGGCCTTGCGTGAGCCCTCGTTGGCTCTATGTCACTCTCCCCGACTACTGCGCTACTCTCCTGGCACTATCTCTGCCTCTCTGTCTCTCAGTACTCAAACGCCCCTCAGCTGCATCTCCCGATCACTAATTCTATCTCTCTTAGCAAACCTCGCTCTAGAGAATAGAATGACTGATCACTCTGGTGTCTTCTCCAAGTGACCCTCAAGCCTCCTCTTATACTTTTCCTGTTTACATATCAACAGTCGAGATAAAGTCCCTAATCAACGACTAAGATTAGATCGGCTTGATCCATGTCTTTTGGACCATTCTAACACAGTTTCATATTAATACAGATTAATATTTTATTTTATTTTAATATCTTTGAACTGTTTAGAATCTACCCAAACCCTTTCTGGGTATTGGAGATCTAATGTGCCCCAACCTCTCCACCAAATTTTGTGGCTAGAACACATCCGATACTAACCCAAATCAACATTACTCTTCATGGAAATGTTGTAAGATGTATTGTTTTCATGCGTAATTTCTTTTTGCCATTGATAATAGCTTCTGAAAAGTGATTTGAGTACAGGTATCTTGCTCAGTCATTGGGGTTTAAGTGATAATTTAAATTTGAATGTAATAGCATATATCTCTATTTATCTGAATTTTATTATCATTTTCTCGCTCTATTTTGATGGTTGAATTGAGTTTTGCAGGAAAGTCTTGATTTTTAGATTATCAAGCATTCGGGAAAGTTTTCAGTTGGACCAGCCAACTCTCGATCCGTGTTTTCTGAAGAGCCCAGCTTAATTTGATCCCAATCTTATCATAAGATATATTTTTTACTAGTGATGCATGAAGAGTTTTGAGCTCAGCACCTCCTTTAAATTTTAAAAATTTAAATTTTTACATGCAAAATTGATGAATCTGGCTGTTGAGAGCCTCAGATTATCAGATCTGGAAGTGAAGTGGGACTCACACTCAGATCTTATAGATATGTCATTCTTGTGCATAGATCTGTAATTATTTTTTGTTTTCTGACTTTGGGTTTTTCTAGATTTTAGTTTTTATCATTGTATATATCGTTTGGTTGTTTCTTGTTGTCTTGCAGCGACAGATCTGAGGAAGAAATCTATATAGAGTCTAGATCTAGACCCTGGAGGGTAAGATCTAGATCTCTAGGGTTCATCAACATCATTTTGCAGGATATTCAAAAGTTTTTGCAGTCCAGGGTTTTAAATCTAAAATTTTTTAGTCTAGAAATTTTTTTAAGTGTTTCACTGTTAAATCTGAAGCAAGTGAATTCAAAATTTTAAATTAAGATTTCTGGAAATTTTTTAATGAGGTTCTGGTGGATTTAAAGAAGTTTTGGGCCACCATTTTTGCAGATTGATTTGATGCCTAGTTTTAGGGTTTACTGCGCAAATTTTGAAAAAAAATTACAACCCTCACTGTCAGTGCTATCCGTCCAGCTTTCATCTATCGAAGCCTGCAAGAAAAATGAAATATGTTGCCATACTCAAGTCCCTTGCCCGCTAATCGCTTCTCAAACCTGTGTTTTTGCCTGCATTCGTGGCTCTCATTCTCCCTACGCCATCCCTCATTATGTCTGTTGCTCCTTCCACGCATTTTACAGTTTCCTTTTACCCTCAAATCCGCTGCCACAGCTCCATAATCCGCTCCTCAACCTTGTTGCTCATCCATCAAACCTACGTGTTGCCTTCTGCATCTACATTCCGCAACCCTCTCCTTCACTCTGCGACATTCTCCTTCAACGCAGCTCCATTCCTCTCGGCTTTCCATACACCCTGCCTCCCGTTGTTCATCCATCCTCCTGCGTTCCTCTCCTTGTCGCAGCCACATCCTTCATTCCCTGTATAACTCAACCCTCATTTCCTCATCCTCGCGTCCTGCACATCCAGCTACATCCTCCTCGACTTGGTCCCTCCTCCGTCTTCTGTCGACCTGCGTAGCTGCTCCTTGCTGCTGTCAAACTTGTAAACCTGCACACTCCTTCCTCCATTCCGTCGACCTCCTCTCCGTCGTCGAGCTCACCTGCACACAGTAAACATAAAAAATTAGACTTTTTTTATTATGTATGGGTTTAGTCAGGGTTAGTGCATTTATATTTTTTTTAAGTTTCATATAAAATTGATTGGGTTTTGGCTTTTTTTTGTTTTTTGTTTTCGATTTAAATTGAATTTCGATTTTACATTGTATTTGATTTATTACTTTTTATTTTTTGTTTTGATTTTTTGAATTTTATTTTTTTTATTTGATTTTATTTATTTTCATAAAAAATCCTGAAAATTTAAAAAATTCTAAAATTTAAAAAAAAAAAATCTAAAAAATCCTAAAAATAAAGAAAATCTAAAAGGATTTAAAAACATTCAAAAAAATCTATAAAATTTTTTTTTTGAGACTTTAGAATTTAGACTAAAATAAATTAAAGGACTTGCGCTTTCACATTAAGTATTTTTAATGTGGCCTATGGCCCATTAAAAATCTATTTTATTGACCATTTGATTTGTTTTCCTCATTTTTCACATTAAATTAAGTCCTTAAGAAATAATTAAATTGTTTATCTAAAGTTCCTTAGTGTTATTTGGTGATTAAATGCATTTTTGATATTTTTCTATTGTCAAGTGTGATTAATGTTTCAAAAGTTATATTGGTGATAGAGAGTAAATTAATTGTTCTAGATCTGAATTCCTAACAAAAATCATTTTTCTGGAATTTCTTGCATGATACCGTTCTAGGCGTTCATATTGATCATACCTGATTGTCACCATTCGTCACATATTGGAAAATTGTTCTTGATAACTTGTTTCATTAGTCTATGGTTAATTCAAATATTAAAGGCATTGGTCTATAGTCATTTATATCTTGGGATTGTGTCTTATTTTGATTTATCTATCTTAACTGACCTAAACTTGCTTTAAATTCATCGAGTTGTTCATCCTTAAAAACTCCTAGAGCATACGTTCCATAGGCTACCCTCATCCATTTACCCTACGGACTACCCCCCTTGACTTGTCTAAGAGAGAGTCTAAACGAAGTGAGTAAGGATTAGAGTGACAGACTTTACTCTTAGCATTTTCGCGCTACCTAGACACTTTGTGCGACAACACAGTGACAGGGTGAGATCATCTCACTATTTTTTTGCCTAGTTTCTCTCTATATCGAATAGCCAGTTGGGCATCCAATGAATTGTATTAAAAAAACTACTACTTAACAATACAAACCCTCAGCTACTGCACTAGTTTTTCCGAGGACATTTGTCCAAAAATAATAGTGTCATGTGTTATGTATTTCTTTCTTGCTCAGTTTATTGTTTCCGCATTTAATTTAATTGGTGAAGGCTGCAGTGTATTAGTTTCGGTAGTTGTTGTAGGATGCAGTGAATAATTTGTTAAGTAATTTAACAAGTAGAAGATAGTTAATCAGTTGCTGCAATAGAAATTTGGGTCTTCCAAATTTTCACAGCTTCAACCCGTACTATGCCAAGCACCAACTTGGAATTTATGAAGCTCCAACGCTATCTTCCATGAGGCTCCAACCCTCTCCACTGGCATAGGCTCCAACCTGATCTTTTTGAGGACACATATCCTCTATGGCACCAACTGTATCAATCTGCTTAAACTCTTCAATGTAGGTTGAATGGTTCTTCAAAGCCTCCCAAAAACATCTGCAACAAGCCTTGACAATATCTTCAAATTAGCCTTCAACAAATGCCTTTGCTTAGCACATCAATAACAACTTTATGATTCTCAGAAGGTGTCTCCGCAACTCTTCATGTCACCAAAACAAAATTCTTCAAGGTCAGATCATGAAGCCTTCAATCATGTATCAAAGTCTCCAAGAATGTCTCCAAGTCAGCTTCTAAAATATTTTCAACAACACTACCAACAAGATGTATTCAAGATATTCTTACTACAACCTTCAAGATGGCTTTTCAAAGCAGCTCCAAAGATGGTTTTTTTAAAACAAGATCTGTTATATAATGTAATATTCCAAATGCGAAAATTGGGAGTTTTCTTGAAATTTTTAACTCAGAAATATTTCAGATAAAATTTCTATTCATAAACAAAAGATTTCCATGTAAAATTTAACAACATAGAACTGTAAATAACAATAATGAGTAGAAGGAAATCTCAGCGTTTATTGTAATAAGCAACTGGGGTTTACATGTTGACACAACAAAATCGCTGAGATGGAAACTGGCCTCAAGAATCTGCTCCGATGCTATGTTGGCCCTCCAAAACTGCACTGAAATATCATTGTTGAGCTCTCCTGTAAATTTTGGATGAATTCACCAAGCGGAGATGGGTACTCGCCTAATCTCATTGAATCACCCGAGGGTTTTCGTCCTAGGGCTACCAATGAAGTAGAGAACCGGGTTATCAGCCTCTCATACAAGAAGCAATATCAAATCTAAGATATCCTCTAATGGTCTCTTACTCCTCTTTTTATAGATTTGATGGGCCCCTCTAGAAGCTCCTATTTTATTATTATTTTAATCATTAATCACATTTCCCTTAATTAAAATATTATTTTTAATGTGGGAAAATGGTAAATTGGCCACCATGCCTCCTCAGACCACTGAAACTCACTTCTAACTATGCCACCCTGTAGATCTTCTTGTTCTGGTTCCAACGAGCTATTACACTAAGGTGTTCTGCCAATTATTCCTCCCAAAATGCATCTTAAGCATAACTAATTGAGTCAGACCCATTAATAACTTTGTTTTTTGAAAGTTGTCAGAATAAAATTGTGCGACTGACGGAATATACCAAGAGAATTCCATCGGGCCTTTTAAAAACTCCTCAGAACCCTCCAAAGGCCCCTGGGCTCGCTGATGGCGCCAACCTACACCTGTGACCTGTCCACGCCCAACCCTGAAAGTCCATCCTAACCATGTCATAAGGAACAACAAAAAAGGAACATCATAAATCCTCCGCCCCAAGATTGTTTTCCCTCAAGAAATAAATATTCGTCGACAAATCTAGCACTCCCGTGCAACTGAGAATCACTACCTGGATCCCACACAAACCACTGGGTGATGCCATACCTCTGTGCCACCCAACAAAGAACAGATCTGTGAAAATTTGGAAACCCAAATTTTTACTGCAGCAACTGATTAAGTTTCTTCTATTTGTTAAATAACTGAACAAATTATTTACTGTGTTCTACAGTAAATAGCGAAACCAATACATTGCAGCCTTCACTAATTAAATTATATGTGGAAACAAGAACTGAGCAAGAAGAAATACACAACACACAAGTGCCACTGTTGTTTTTGGACAACAAATGTCCCCAAACAAACCCAATGCAGGAAAACCGATGCAACAGTTGAGTGTTTGTATTATTAAGCAGTAGTTTTATGACTACAATTCTTCAGATGCCCAAGCTAAGAATCCTATGCAGAGATCTAACTGGGCAAAAAGGTAGTGAGATGATCTCACTGTCACTAGAAGATTCAACACTGATCTACACTAGAGATGAGCCTTTGTGTTGCCTCTGCGCAGTACTGCATCACACCCACGCAGTCACTGCGTCACTACTGCTAGGACTGCACTGCACCTCCTCTTGATCCTTTGCTGGCTGGAAACTTCGACCCTCTAACCTTCCGTTCTCACAACCCAGCTACGGCACTAGATCCGATAGTTCCTCAGCAAAATTTCGATCTCCCTCTGAAGCTCTGCGTTGCCACAGTGCAACTCCACGTTAGCCTCTCTGGACGTCTTTTTGCCCTCTCTATCTTGTACTCTCCAGATCAAGAAAACTTCCTCTAGAAACTATCCCTGCCCCTCACTGCCAGAAATCACTTCGATCACTTCTCCAGCAACCGTTGCGCTGCTTTCTTGAGAAAATCGATCTTTGATCTCTCATTCGATGTGTTTTCCAAATGCCCATCAAGCCTCTTCTTATAATCCTCTCGTTGAGTAACCAACAGCCAGATTAGATTCTAATCAATGGCTCAGATCATTTTGGCTTAATCCTCGTCTTCTTCTAGAATTTTCACCCTTAGTTTAATTAATACCCTTTAATTATTTTAATTTCCTAAGTTTAGACTTAGGCATCCATTAAAAATAATTAATTATTTTAATAAAACCTTCTACGAGTGGAATTTCCCAAAACGATTTCTGAGTATTCTAAAATACATGAGTCCTAGCCTCCCTGCAAATTTTTAGGCTTAGAGCACATTTGATGCTACTAGAAATCAACACTCCTTCTTAGCGAGGAATGTGCTCTAGTAATGCAACATGCTAAAGCATCACCTTTATTTGTAACATCTCCCTCTGTGCTGCTGATGTATGACATCACTGCCCACCAACTATTGTGAAAATGTTGCATCCATGCTGCTGCTGGCCCTACCACTGCTAACACTGCATTTGCACTACAACCCTCTCCTATTGTTGTTGCCGCAACAACAACGGAAGAGCATCCAAAATACTAAACCAAAGGTGTTCAGCGTTGTTGACCCTGCCGCCTACACCTACCTACAAGTTAGTGAGAAAAGCCTTCAACCCCACAAGGTGTGGTTGGTGGCAGGGAACTCAGAGAAGGGGCTATCACACTCATCCCGACTCTTTCTGTTTGAGTTATCTCCTAGGTTAGCTAAGGGGGGTGGTTCCTAATGAAAAATTAAGTTAAAAGATGTGAGTTTCTAGAAGAGTGTTATAGTGAAAATGGATTACTATTAAGGATTTATGAGCAAATATGAAGTGAGCAACTTGAAATAACAATGCCAATCATTAATATGACAAAAACCATAAAACTAGTGCCTTATAAGGAATTTGCTAAATAATTTAAAGATATATTTGCTCAAAGTAAAATGCAATGCTCTCAAAAGAGAAAGCAAAGTAACCCTAAAATGTAAACAAAAATTGTTAGCACAAGATATGTAAAATACAAAATGTTTTTGAGATAATACTCTTTATAGATCAAAACATCTGAAACATATCTTGCCAAAACCCAAAAATTAGTAATTAACTAGGAAATGTAAAAGAAAGGAAGTGCTAAACCTAGACATCAATATGAAATTAGACTTGAAACACGAAAATAAAGCACTTGTTTGAAAGCATTACAATACTTGCTTTTGGAATAGACTTTGCATATGAAAACTCAAACCATCAAGAGACAAGTAAAGTAAATGTAATGGAAAGTACTCTTGGTTAATTTTATTAATTATCTCTAAAAAAATATTACAATTTAACTCTCTTCAATCCTCAGATCTCACCCTTGCCCAAAGATATGGATCTCACAGTGAGGAGTCAGTAGAGGAGTAGAGGGTCCCTAAGATGTCTACTTCAACCAACTTATGTTGAAGGTAAAATTTTAATGTGCCTTGGAGCCTTCCTATACTAAAATGCCTAGATGAAATGCAAATTATGTTAACTCCTCAAATTAAAATAATGCAAATGCAAATGCTTCAAAGAGATTGATTTGCAATGCTTGACAATGAAATAGTGTTCAACATAAGTTGCAATTATAACTTCAATTAGAGGAATAAAATTAGCTTACATGTGTTGCATGTGTCTCATCAATGAATTAAAATGATACAAGTAATTTTCTTGAAAGTAAAATTTCTTTCAAATAGACAATGACAATGAATTACTCCAATATTCAAGATAATAATGTAGCATAAAAATGAAGCATGCATTCAAGTGCTCATGAAACAATTTGCCAAGGTAAATGGAAACGAATCAAAGTTTGTTAAGAATATAAAATGCTTGCATGTAAATAATGAATTGCCCAAAGTAAAGTGTAAGCTTATAGCTCCATGCAACAATGAGACAGTGAGTGCAAAGCTCAAATGAAATTGTAACAAACTTAAACTAAAAAATGAAATGTGATAGTAAGGTTGTGTTAATTCCCAATTAAAGCATGTATGTAAGTAAATGAAGTGTGAAAGTTTAAACCATGCAAATGTCGATCCGCCCAAGAGAAGCGTCCCTCTAAATGGGGAGATAGGATACCATGGGAGAAATTTCAAGCTCCCACAAGCAAATTAGATCTTTTATTAATATTACAATGAGAAGAGGGCCCTTCAAAGTCCTCAACTAAATTTCAAGGAGAGTCCTCACAATAATTGCTTGAAACTTGGACACGAGACCTCCTTTCTTGAGGAAGTAATGAAAAGATTTCACAAAACTTATGCAAGGGAAACAAGGTGAAAGTTTCTTCCAAATGCCCACGGCTTAGAGAGAAAAATGGACAACCCTCTAGTGAACTCTACTTTGGCCAAAATAAGCCTCAAAAGGACTCATGGCATCCTTCGAAATCGAATCCCCAACACTTGCCAAAGGTCATGCAAACACTTGTTAGATGTTGCAGGAAGTTCCTCTTCAAAATCTACGACACAAGAGTTAACAAACAATCCAAACAATGGCTGCAAAATAAGCTAAGTATTAATGGAAAAATCAGCAAGATAAAATGTATATGTACAATTATAATTCACAAAAAGCTATGCTAAAGAGTGAGAATAAACTTTAGTCTTTACTTAGCCATCTTCAAGTTCTTAGATAGCAAATGAAAAAAATGAAGTACAATGTTTTTTAAAAAAGATTTAAATTTAGAAGCATTCGGCTTGTGTACAAAATATGTTCCAAAACCCCTGCAAAACCACTTTGTAAGATAAGACTATGAAGGCTCAAAGAACAACTGAGAGCTCCTTTAAGAATGTATCAAGAGTGGGTTGGTCTCTCCAAAGACTTCTCCACACGCTTGATTCTGTGATCCCAACAAGATGTTCCCTCTACAAAACTTCAATCAAGAATTAGTTCCATTTAGATTTAGCAAAAAGCAATGATAAGAAG
Source organism: Pinus taeda (assembly GCA_000404065.3). Taxonomy (NCBI): domain Eukaryota; kingdom Viridiplantae; phylum Streptophyta; class Pinopsida; order Pinales; family Pinaceae; genus Pinus; species Pinus taeda. The sequence goes on from APFE031403771.1 coordinate 163,275, forward strand.
CTCTAGAGATTTATTTAAAACCAACTAGAGCATTCTATACCTAGAGCATACTTCTAAATCAAATTTCAATGCAAGATAGCTCTACATTAACAAATCTACAAGAGCATATGGAAACAAATTAGATCAAAGCATGAGTAAAAGGAATTATATCAATGATCAACAATTCATCACACTCCCAAAGGAGGAACACCTCATGAATGAAACCCTAAAGTCTTTATTAATACTTTTGAATGTGTACAAGGCACCAACGCTTCCAAAATCACAATAGATAGTAACAATATCCTACAAATGAGAACTCAAGGCTCTATTATATAGAACTATGGGAGTCAATCCCAATGTAGAAGTGATTAAACAAGTGGCATCAGGTGACAATCCCAAAGAGATTTGAATTTGTTGAATGGAGCTCCAATCTCAAGGGTAAAAATTGAATTTTGGCAAGTGGACATCATTTTCTTCTTCCCTTATGTGCCAAATTCGAATTTTATGATGGAATGAAAAGTGTATATGGGTGGTAACCCATGTGGGGGCAATTTTCCACAAAAATCTCCACCAAATATTCTCCCAAATGTGCATTAACTTCACAAATTTGAATTTCTAAGTAAGCATCTTTCTCATTTAATGCCAAAAATTCGATTTTATTTGAGCACATGTCATGTCCTTGATTTTAGGAGTCCACATCACCTTGGGACTTCACTTTAACTCCCCCATAATTTTCCACCTGATTTCCACAACATTTATCATGTGTGGATATTTATTTTTCTCCATTTATTTAATTTTTGGCTTAATTAATTGCTAGATTGCAGACCAGTATCCTTCACCATTGGGCATGGAGTCAGTAATAAATGAATCTTTGTAATCAAGAAAATTAATGAATCTTTGTAATCAACAAAATTTCCATGGGACTTTCCTCCTCAATCTAAAATGCAGAAATACAAGTTCTAACACCTGAAAAGTAAATGCTCAGCTGGTGAGCTTATTTATGTACATTCTTACTTATGCACAGAGCTTAATTCAGCTAAGTATGTTCAACCCTCTAATGGAGCCAAGCCAGCATTAGAGCACTAGACCATATGCCTTCATACAGCTGGAAAAGAAAGATACAAATAAGTATGCACCATGAAAAATCAACAAATGAAGAACTTGATACATGCTGCTGAAACAACCTCTGTTGTTGGCTTAAGAATAGGCTCATGTACTCAACCACAGGGTCATGGCATAGGCAAGGAATGTTTGCAGCTGCCTTAATTTCATAAGCAGTCCACTGAGCAATATCCTCTTGGCTAGGGCAACCACAAACACCTTTCAGCTCCTCAACTTCCGCCTTTTCAAGAAAAATTGGCTGCTAATCTTTTACTGCCCATTTTTCAATGGTATAGTTGTCTTGGAAATCTGCAACAGACTCTTCACTATCAGAACTGTAAGAGTCATAGATTGGAGGGTCTCATGAGAATTCTTGGCAGAAATCTTTCTGCAGCAATTTAGCTTTGGGCTCTTCTTGAAAAACTTGCTATTGGGAGCTTTCTACCCACTTGCTAGTAAACAGCTCCTTCTGCACCTTCATGACCATTTCCTCCTCCTCTGAATCATATGAATCATGATTGGAGGAGATCCTTGATCCTACTCTCCATGTGAAAGGTATGCATCATGGACAGGAGCCTCTTTGTTGACCTCCCGATGGGCCTCTTCTTCTTGTTCAGAGTCCCATAACGGGGAGTATGGTAGCTCTGCCTCACTTGACTCTCCATCAGAGTTATATTCATCATAAGAAGGAGAAAGATCTGACTCAACTGAATAAGCCCTCTGAGAGTTTATTGGCAGCTCAATGGTGTTTCCTTCTTCTCATTCTTGTTCATGGGGAGATTCTTCTTAATGTGAGTAGATATCTTCTTGGAATGAGCTTACATACATCTTCAGTAGGGTTATTTACCTCGGGAATATCTTCATCATTACAAAGTGTGCAACAATCTTCAAATAGAGCATTCGGTGGGATAAAATCTTTTGAAATATTGATAGAAAGTTGTATGAAAACATTGCAAAGAAGATATGCTGCCACAAGGTATCGTTTTAAACCAAACTCTAGCATTCTCATCTAAAGACCACTTGAACAACTTCATTTGTACATCTTCAAGAAAAATACCTTGTTGCTCCATGCATTCGTGAAAGTCTTTGAGGTGTTGGTCAGGTCTTCTCTCTGTGTTCCCACTGAATCTAGGCAAATAGGTATTCCACTCATGACATGCAGGGACACGATTGGGATAACCAGCAATAGAAGAGAAATCCAGTGGAGCAAATTGCTTGGCCAGGAATGTAGGAAGGGCCATCTCGAAAACCTCCCTATATGAGTGATGTCAGCTTCAAAAGTAGGGATAGGTTTTCAGTTGTTGTAGCATCAGAGTGAGTATGAGGCTTCTTGAAAGCAAGGATGATCAAATAGAGAAATGGACAGTGGAGTCGCTAGGATGTTTACCATAAAATTGACATTGGAGTCACCAAGGTGAGAGATCTTCAACCCACACTTCCCTAGCTCACCTAACAGAGGAAATGTAAAATTTGGTCGTATCCAGGGAAAAATATTCTAATACGTTCTCCAACAATGGCGCCAGAAAGATGATGTAGCTAAATCTTGCACCTGCAGCAGGAGACAAAGAAAGCTCCCTAGAGACAGCCTCTAGGTTAATTGTAGACTAGTGCCTAGGACATCTTAAATAGAGGAGTGCATGAAAGATTATATGTGAGGGGTTATCAGCACTTCAATTGTCGCGTAAAAAGGTAATAGGAGGGGCTTGCTTCAATAAACCTTCACTAAGGTGGACTCAAGCCAACACTGGGATTCAAATGAGGGGGTATATCGAGACAATCTTAAAAGAGAAATGTTTTCTCCTAGTGGCCAACACACAACAATGAGACAACTTTAAAACTGAAGTTGGAATAGTGGTGGAGAGGAGGAAAAGGAGGGAAACCTATGTAGAGAGTTGTAAATGAACAAAATCCTTAGTATGAAAATTCTATTATAGTAGCAACTGATTTATTTTACCTACTTATTTTCCAAGAAGTTATTTACGAAAACCCTTCAGTAAATATTAAAATAAATTCTACTGCAAATATCACACCATAATACAGAAACAAATACATGCACAAGAATCAAACACATCAACACAAATATTTTTGGACAATGGTCCCCAGAAAAACCCAATGCAGGAAAACCGATGCAGCAGAGGAGGATTTTTATTAATCAGCTTTTCTTGAGTACAACTAGGTGCCAAACTGGCTCACCCGACAAAGATAAATTCTCCGGTACCTCCCCTAGGCTCAGTGTCAGACCAGCTAGCCTCTACGCAACTCCCAGACCCTCTGTGTTAGCATTCTGCCTCTCTGCGTCAGCACTAGGCCTCTCTGCATCACCCATGCAGGCCCTCTAGTGACTGCATAGTCTTGCTGCCTCTGCATCTTCCTGATTGGCTCTGTGTTTGTCTCTCTAATCTCTGCGCTAATCCTCCGGCACTGTCCCTGCCTTTCTGCTCTGTACTCACTACCTCTTGTTGCAATCCAGTGTTCTAGTTCAAATTTCTCAACAAACCCCGCTCCAGGAATCGAACTGACTGGTCTCCCTCAGTGTATCTCCAACTGACCCTCAAGTCCCCTCTTATACTGTTCCTGTTGATGAAACAACGATCGAGATTAAGTCCCTAATCGACGACTAAGACTAAAATAGACTTGATCCTTATCTTTTAGAAGCTTCTCATCCTTATCTTTATTAATACCCATTAATATTTTTATTTTCCTAAGTTTAGACTTAGGAACACATTAAAAAAATTAATTATTTTAATAACTCCTTCTCTGGATGGAAATTTCCAAAACGATTTATGGGTCTTGGAAATTTCATGTGCTTTAGCCTCTCCACCAATTTTCATGGCTAGAGCACATTCGATGCTACCCCAAATCAACACTCCCTCTTAGTGAGGAATGTGCTCTAGTAATACTCCACCACTGAGCATCACCCTGATTATACGGCATCAATTCCTGTGCTGATGCTAGGTCTTCCTGCCCAACATCCTCTGCATTGTTGCATCCTGTATTGCTGCCTATGGTTTTACCACTGCCACTGCTACATTTGTACTGCAGCTCCCTCTGCATCTGTGCTACTGCTAGTCCATTCTCCCAACGCTGCATCTACACTGCAACATCCGACACATATCCATTTTGACTACTAAAATGGATTCTTTATCATCCCCATCTTCTCCCTGAAATAAGCAAACTTTGTTCTTCCAAGGGCCTTGGTAAGGATATTTGCCACTTGTTCTTCTGTAGGAGTGTAGCTCAACTGTACAGCTCCTCGTTGGACACAGTCTCTGACAAAGTGACACCAAATATCAATGAGATTTGACCGATTCTGAAATACTGGATTCTCAAAGCGCTTGATGCAACTCTGATTATCACACATGATCCTAGTCACTTCCATCCTTCTTCTGAATAGGTTCACAAGCAGTTTACTAAGTCATATGGCTTCACACGAAGTTGTGCTACCAGCCATATATTCTGCTTCAGCTGAGCTTAGAGCTACGGATTTATGTTTCCTACTGCACCAGGAGGTCATTCCCGATCCAATGCTGAAACAATACCCAAAGGTAATTTTCCGATCCACTGAACTTCCAGCCCAATATGGATCAGTAAACCCACTCAATCTGATATCCTTCTAGTGTACAAGAGTCCATAATCGACTCTTCCATGTAATTATCTGAGAACATGTTTGGCTGTTGCCCAATGAGCCCTCTTAGGTTCCACCATGAACTGACTGAGGGTGTCGACAGCATAACAAATGTCTGGCCTGGTATTGACCAGATACATCAAGGACCCTATGAGCTGCCTGTATAAGGTGGGATCAACATCTTTGTCTTCTGATCCATCAATTTTCTTCCAGTTGTTGATCATTGGAGTAGCCATTGGCCTACAGTCCTGCATCCTGAATCTCTTGAGGATTTCTATAGCATATCTCCCTTGTCCAAGGAAGATTTTATCCTTCTATTGCCAAACTTCCAACCCTAGGAAATAATGCATTTGCCCCAAATCCTTCATGTCAAATTCTGTGGCTACATTCTTCTAGTCCTTGATGAGCCTGGATGAACCTGTAAGAAAGAGATAATCCATATATAATACTAGTATTAGAGGCTCGCCTTCTACAACCAGATAGTGGATATTTGGATCAGCATTACTCTTAATGAACCCCATTTTCTGCAACTAGCCATCAATCCGACCATACCATGCTTTAGGTTCCTGTTTGAACCCATACAAGGCTTTCTTCAATCTACATACATGAGACTTCTTGTCGCGCAGAGTGTCTAGGCACCGCAACAACGCTCAGACTGGGGGTTGTCACCCTGATCCCCGATCTCTCCGTTTAAACCTTCTCCCTAGGCTAAGGGGGGTAGATCCTATGGGATAAAGGAAGACCAACTGACAATCAACTGGCTTGGGAGACACAGCGGGGAAAACAAGCACTTGACTAAAGCTTAGCAATTAGATTTTAAATGCTTAAGACCAGTGCCTTATGGGGTCAATGATATAGGAAACTAATTACCAACTGTTGCTTAGGAAATGATTGAAGGTTGCCTAAAAATACTTGCCAAACATATAACATGTAACGAACATCAGGATATTCAAGCAATAACAAAAGATTTTCTATAGAAGCACAATGTCTTAGCAATTAAATTTCAAAAGATGCAAATGCTTTAAATAACCACAAAACTTAAAAGCTAACAACCTAGAATTTAAAATGATTTATGCTTGAAACTCCAAATCTAAGAAATTTATCACTTTCCAATAGTTAAACTCCATATAGAAATTTGAGCACATTTAACTATAGAAAAATGACAAATATTAATACCACAAAATTTTCCTTTAAATTTCACCCTTATGAATGAGGAAATATTTTTATTTTTTATATTTTTTTAATTTTCTTTTTATTTAAATCAAAACCCAAACCTTTTATGATTTTTTTTTATTTTTATTTTTTGAAAATCAAAATGAAACAAAATAAATCTAACTTTTTTTATTTTTTAATTATTTTAGAAATAAAACAAAGCAAAACTTAAATATATCTAAAAATAAAACTAGAACTTAAGCTAAATAAAATCAAAAGTAAATAAATAAAAGTCTAGCTCTAAAACTATATAACAAAATGAACATCGAATTTTTTATTTTAAATTTTTTTTCTTTTATATATTAACACACTTGATAAAAAAAAATAAAAAAAAAATAAACATACGCTAACCTAAAACTAAATTAATCTAAACTAAAACCTAATTCAAATAAAATCAAAAAATGAATAATTAAATTCCAAATATAATCGTATCAAATATATGAAGAAAGGAGAAAGTCGATATGCGTTGAGTTTTTATTGTGGAGGCTTGGACGTTTGACGGCAAAAGGAGGAACAGGTGAGAAAGATCGCGTGCACGAGAGTCGACGGCGACTCAATGGTGGAGCAATGGGATGGAGGCTTTGAGCTACAGGAAAACGAGTAGTAGCGTGAGGAAGGAGCGAGGAGCTAGAGAAGGGAAGCTCGGATGTACAAGTGAATGGAGACCGCAAAGGTGACTACCCGCAGGTGGAAAGGGAGGATGGTGGAGAGAGAGCAACGTGAATGAAGCGCTGGACTGACGCAGGCAGAGAGGGTTCGAAGGCTTACATGGAGAGATAGCTGAGGCAACAATGGACTGCGGCAATGGGGGCTGCGTGAGGTAATACGCAGGTAATCGAGGGAGCTGCGAGTTTGGAAGGGATCACAAAAGGGAAATGGGTGAAGGTCAAGGAGAGGAGAGCGATGACTGAAAGAGAAGAGTAGTCGAGAATTTGAATGGGAAGTGGGAGAAAAAACTGGGTAGACCGAGAGCGTTGGAGAGGTTTGAGTGAGAAAGCGTTGACGAGTAGAGTGAAACCACGTGAGGAGGTTTTTGGAGAAGGCAACGTAAATGGAAGAAAACGCAGGGATGGTAGATCGATGGATGGCTGGCAGCAGCCAGTGAATGGCAGCGATTTGGAGGGAGATGGCTGCGAGTAGAGATTCGACTTGCAGCTAGAAGACTACGAGGATTTTCAAGGGGATAGCAGCAGCAAAGCCTGTGGGCCTTTAAAATTTCGAAAATTTTCTGCGGCAATGAAACCCCACTAGGCATTCAATCAATCTAAAAAAAAATACCAGAACCTAAAAGTATTTTCAAAAAAAAAAAATTTGAATCAGCTCTGCTTAAGATTTCTTGAAACCCGCAAAAAAAAAAATCAGATCTTAAAATGAATGACTTTAAAACCCTTGGACCGCAAAAAGCTGGTTAATATTCCTGGAAAACAATTTTTATGAACCCCAGCGATCAAATGGCTTGGAAAACCTCGAATTTCTTCAGAAACCTTTTCCAGAAAACCCCTGCAAGAGCTAACTCTGAGGCCAGATCTTACCCTCCAGTACCTAAAGCTGGCTTCAAACAAAAATCTCCTCTTCAGATCTGCAACCTGCCAGAGCAAAACAGAATACCCAGAAACAAAATATGCAAGCATCATACTAAAAAAACTCTAAAAAAAACTAAATAAATTACAATTTTCACAGTTTGAAAGCTCTAAATAGCCAGATTTGTCAGTGTGCCACAGAAATATATTTTTTTAATATTTTGAATTTAAGATGAGGTGCTTCAGAAAACCCTTCTTTCATTCACCAGAAAAATTATAATGATAAGCCCGGGATCAAAACCAACTGGGCTCTTCGAAAAATGCTTTTTCGGAAGTTGGCGGGTTCAGCGGAGAACTTCTTCGAACACCCGGTAATCTCAAAAAAAGGATTTCCTGCACAGCTTAATTCAACCATTAACATAGAGAGGGAAAACAACAGTGAAATTCAGATCTAATGGAGATACCTAGCATTATATTCAGAAATTAAGCCATCATTCAAACCCTAGTGATTAAACAAGATACCTGTGTTTAAATCAATCTTCAATAAGCTAACATCAATGACTGAAAGTAAATCTATGTAAGAAAATAAAACATCTTACAACATTTCCCGCAGAGTAACACCAGCAAAGATTAACCCCAAAGTCTTTCTTTATTTGCACATGAAAAACGATTACAAGAGAGCTTTCACTCAGCGCATGACTCCCAGGTCGAATGATCTCAAATGACAATTGAACTCCTATTTAAAGGAAAATTTCCCAACGACTAGTTCGAGTGATCCATGTCAAAGTGATCTCGACCGTCGATGAGGATCAAAATCTCTTTTAATCTCATCCGTCGAAATTTTAAATGCATGTTAATATATTAAAATTAAAATTTTGCATTGATTTCCTCAAAACTTTGACTTATTATTATTTTAGTATTTTATTTATTTATTTATTTATTTTTTATTATTTTTTATTTTTTTTTATTTTTATTAGACCCTCGAACTTAGCCTTTGGAAAAAATTACTTAGGACCTAGGACTTATGAGGGGTTTAATTATTTTTCTAACCCCCAAGACATTTTACATCATGATTTTTACATTTTTACATCTCAGGGGGAAAGCCCATTTGACAAAGACCCTCATAGACTACCCAGTTCTGCGACACAAACATAATCTAGCAGATCTAGCAATTTGTAATAACCTAACCAAATAGTTAAGATTATTTCCAAATTACTTTTACATAGACTCGATTTAGCACACTAGGACCCCCCTAAGATTCTAATGACAAAATCCATTCCGGCTTTGGGGTTAGGCTGAAGGAAAACTTTGTCAATCATGGATCGGTGAGACAAAAACCCTTCTGGAATGTAGATCATCACTAGAAAATTAGGTTTATCTAGGCAATTACATATATGATACAGATCTGCTAAGATTATTTACAATTTACACATGAAAACTAGGTTTACAACATAATATGATCGGGTTGATGATGATAGTCGAATGGCACGGACATGTTGATCAGATGCTATCCCTTTTGCGAAAAAAGGGAGTGTACTGCTATGGGTAGTTGACATGTAGTGGTCAACAAGACTTCTTCTCATGTGTCTCAAAGCCTTCTGGTTGTTCATTGTATACTTCCTCTTCTATTACCCCATTCAAGAATGTTGTTTTGACATCCATCTGATGAATCTCCCACCCCATCTGAGCTGCAAGAGATATCAAGGTTCTAATAGATGTATACCTGGCTACTGGGGCGAAGGTCTCTTCATAATCAATTTCTTCCTTCTGAGCATACCCCTTAGCCACAAACCTGCTTTGTATTTTTCCACACTACCGTCTACAGCATATTTAATCTTGTAGATCCATCTCGAACTTATCACTGATATGTCTTGAGGCCCAGGCACTACTTCCAGACATCATTCATCATTATAGAGTTGTATTCCTCTACCATCGCATCCAACCAAACTTGATATTGAGCGGCCTCCTAAAAACTGGAAGGCTCCCCATCCTAAGCTACTAATGCCTAATATTTGTCTAGTTTTTTTTGCTCCCATTTATTGTTCCTTGGTGTGCTGATGAAATCTTCTGCATCCCGTAGAATCTGTCGAAGTTCCCTGCGAGTTCTTCCTCAAGTAGCAAGTGCTTCTGTTAGCTCCTCCACTTCCTGTGATTCTTCCTGTTCTGAGGAAGATTCTTGGCTTCCACTAGTTGAAGTAGTTTGACCAACAGCTCATATGTTGACTGCTCCTCGGAAAGCATTTCTCGAGATTTTCTGAAGACCCTATCTTCCATGAACTTTACATCTCGTCGAACTACTACCTTCCTACTCCCTGGAAGATAGATTCTATATGCCTTAGCATTCTCGCTATATCCCACTAGATATCATTTCTCCGTAGTTTGATCTAACTTCTTCCTTTTCTCCTCAGGTATATGGCAATATGCTCAAATATCCTGAAATGGCTGACTTCAAGAGTCTTTATGATGAAGACTTTCTTTGGAGTTATCTTGCTCAATGCCCTATGAGGAGTTCTATTCTAGACATAGGCTGTCGTGTTGCATACTTCTGCCCACAGGAATTTTGGCATATCTTGATCATACATCATGGCCCTCGCTGCTTCCACGATAGTCCTGTTCTTCATTTCTACTACTCCATTCTGCTCCATTTTGTAAGGAGTTGTCCACTCTCTTTTGATGCCTTCCTTAGCACAAAAATCAGTGAAGTTCTTATCGACATATTCTCCACCATTATCTAAATGCAAAACTTTTATTTTCTTCCATGTCAGGTTCTCCACCAGAGCCTGAACTCTGAATTGACAGAAAACCTCGTCCTTGGTTTTCAGAAAATAAATCCAAGTTTCCTTGAGTGGTCATCAATGAAGGTGGCAAAGTATTCGGCACCACTAAGAGCTTTAGTGGACATAGGTCCACAAATATTTGAGTGTATCAATCCTAGTACACTCTTGGCCCTGTTTTTACTTCTAGGAAATGTTGCTTTGGCATACTTTCTGAGAGCACATCCTTTGCATACATCATCTCATTCTATACTAAGATCTGGAACTCCTGTTACAATTTTCCTGAGAATTCCCAGAGCCCCATGGTGCAACTGTCCCATTCTTTTGTGCCATAGTTCATTCACATCCTTGTCTCCATTACTGTCTATCAGTGCCATTGGTGATTCTAGCTGTAACCTATACAACCTGTTACTTCTGATTCCAATCTGTACTTTCTTTTTCCAGCTCGGTTGTTTGACGTATACTTTCTCCTTAATGAAGAAAACGTCATAGCTCTTGCCCTGAAGTTGTGATACGGAAAGTAAGTTCATCCCCAGTCCTCGCACATGCAACACATTGGTAGCACAGAATCGCTCTCCTATTTCTGTTTGAAAAACTATAGTACCCTTCCCTACTAGAGTACACTTTGCCTTATTCACCATGGTGATATGAAAATTCATCCTTTCCTCCTGATAATCTGAAAAACATTCCCGGATTTCTGTCATATGCTAGGAGGCTCCACTGTCTATATACCATACCTCTAATGATGCAGAGTTTGTCACACAAGCAACTTCTTCTTCCAATATGGAAGCCAACATAGAGAAATCGAAATTACTGTCTCTTGTGCAATTTTCTGAAAATCTGCACATGTCTCCTCACGTAGATGCCTCTGCATCATGATCTCGACCCATAATTGATTTTCCCTTCCTGACTCTGATTACTTGCTCTAATAACGTGAAAATTCAATTACTGCAGCAACTGATTTATTTTACCTACTTATTTTCCAATAAGTTATTGACGAAAACCCTTCAGTAAATATTAAAATAAATTCTACTGCAAATACCACACCATAATATAGAAACAAATACATGCACAAGAATCAAACACATCAACATAGATATTTTTGGACAATTGTCCTCGGAAAAACCCAATGCGGGAAACCCGGTTCAGCAGAGGAGGATTTTTATTGATCAACTTTTCTTAAGTACAACTAAGGTGCCAAACTGGCTCACCCGACAGATATAAATTCTCCGGCACTTCCCCTAGGCTCAGCGTCGACCAACTAGCCTCTGCGCAGCTCCCAGGCCCTCTGCGTCAGCACTGGGCCTCTCTGCGTCACCCATGCAGGCCCTCCAGCAACTGCATAGTCTTTCTGCCTCTGCGTCTTCTTGAGTGGCTCTGTGTCTACCTCTCTGATCTCTGCGTTGATCCTCCGGCACTCTCCCTGCCTCTCTAATCTCTGCGTTGATCCTCTGGCACTCTCCCTGCCTCTCTGCTCTGTACTCGCTACTTCTTGCTGCAATCTAGTCTTCTAGTTCGAATTTCTCAGCAAGCCCCACTCCAAAAATCGAACTGACTAGTCTCCCTCAATGTATCTCTGATTGACCCTGAAGCCCCTCCTATACTTTTCATGTTGATGAATCAATGGCCAAGATTAAATCCCTAATTGACGGCTAAGATTAAAACAGACTTGATCCTTATCTTTTAAAAGCTTCTCATCCTTAACCTTATTAATACCCATTAATATTTTTATTTTGCTAAGTTTAGACTTAGGAACTCATTAAAAATATTGATTATTTTAATAACTCCTTATCCGAATGGAATTTTCCAAAACGATATCTGGGTCTTGGAGATCTCATGTGCTTTAGCCTCTCCACCAATTTTCATGGCTAGAGCACATTCGATGTTACCCCAAATCAACACTTAGCAATAATATTCCAGCAAAAATATGGAAGAGAAAGGAAGTTGAAATGGCAGAAATAGTTGATCATTGATTAGGGTTTCAAGCTACATATTAATATGGGTATCATTCTCTGCTTAACAACCAAAGTAAATCTGAGCCACCATAGGTACTGTAAGATAATCACAAACACAAGTAAATCTGTAATTCTACAGGTACTGCATGCTAATGAATAACAGAGGTAAATCTATGATATGCACAGGTACTGTTTACTATTGAGCAGCTAAGATAAATCCATGAACCAACAAGAAACCAACAGCTCCATTAACACTATTTTAGGGAAAGAAATACACAAGTGAAATGAAATTACCAAGAAAAAATGTTGCACATCCATTATGCTTGGAATCAACAGGGAGTTTCATTAATCCAAAAGGTCCAAACAACCAATCGATACATTAATCCCAACATCAGTTCAGTTCCCTCCATGAATACAACAAGTAGAACAAATGGTATCTCAGAACTCAAACCCAGCGGGTGAGAAATTCTAGAACCAGCCACCCTGCCCAACCAACCAACCAACCCCCCTATTACAATGTTGCTTCCCCTATTTATAAGAGGGGGAGCGTTTATCAAACATGATTCAATACAAAATATCCCTAGGAAAAGTCTCAACTGTCAAACCAGCTGGTTGTCTCGGCCAAGGTGAAGCTTTGTTGCCCAAACTGTGATAACAATAGGGACTTCCTGCATTACTTGGAATCTTACAGAAATTAATGAACAAAGAAGGAAGTTGGAAAGAGGAAGGAGGAGGTGTCCCTCTACTGTTCTTGTGGAGGCCTCTAGTCGAGCAACATCCTTGTCGTGATGCATTTCTCTGTTGTTGAAAAGGTTTGATGTCTATTCTCCTTTAAATGCTTTCAGCGCCGACTCTGGAGGCATATTGCAGACTGGTCCTTGAATGTGCCCATACTTGTTTTGAATGCTCTGTCCCCCATGATTTACTACTAAAGCTGCTTTAGGGGCCGAAATTGTCATTTCAGCCTTAAACCTCCTGCGGAACACAATCGGCGCCCTGATCTGCCTAGGGATATGTATTACAGTGTAGCAAAGTAGTCTTTTAAGTGCGGCTTTTATTGCGGAAACACGTGAATCAGGCGAGTTCCGACTGCATTCTGATTTGTCCCTTAGCCCCTCACGGTTTCAGCCCCTTTGTACTTCTTCCTTCATGTGATCGGGGGCTTAACCGAGCGCTTAGCCCTCAGGCGCTAAGCCTATGGAAACCTGTCTGAGGGCCTTTTCCTTTATAACTCCAAGAGCCTTCATTAACTCTTTATACCGCATCGGCTGATATCCCAGACGCGAAACCCTTATATAATACACCTCAATAAATTATCGCATCCAGGGGGGCTTTTCCTTATCGCAATCGCAACCGGGGAGGATATCAGCGAGGAACTGAATTTTCACTTTGTGCGATTGCCAATCATCGATCCCAGGGGTGATGTCATCACTGCCATGTGTCACCCTATGAGTGGTGACACATGTCACCCGAAAATGGCCCCATTTGATCCCTAAACACACCGAAACTGAGTGACACGTGTCCACCCGTACTGCCACATCCATACCGCCACGTGGAGGAGAGAGAAGGGGTTGCCTGACCTTGGTTTTTTCATGAAATTCCTTTGTATTTGGTTTTCATCCTTCCCCAAAACTTTTACATTATATCGCAGAATCGCACCCCGCAAGGTTTTGGAGTGGTAGCCCCTTTGTTCTGCCGATCCACCGATATTACGAGACTGCGGGATGCGGGATTTACAGTATTTCACCATATGGAGTGAGAAGGGGGCAGCCCAACCTTTGTTTTTCATGGAATTCCTTCGTTAAACTTTTTTGGCCCTCCCCGGCGATTTCACATTATATTAGTTATTCTCCCCCCCGCAATTACTTAAGGATGGCCCATCAGGTATTGCGGAGGCCATGCGAGACTACGGGATATGGTATTGCGAATATGCGGGGTGCGAGATTGCGGGACCTGCGGTACTGTGGGACTGCAAGATCGTGGGCTGCAGGATGCGAGATTATGGTACTACGGGACCCGCGGGATGTTGGATTGCAATTTGCCCTCGTACCTCCAATTGCGATTTGCCTTGCTCCTTTGGTGTTTTCTCCTTGTTTTCCATCTTTCCCAAGGGTAACTTCAACATGCTCTAACTTCTGCTCCAAGAGTCCATTTTTGGACTTCCATTTACCGTTGGAAAGCTCTTTATGAGCACTAGTCAATGGAGAGGGTCTGATTAAGCTATGATAGATTCTATGGCCCAAAAATTAGCATCAAAATTCACTGCTATTTGGCATTTGAAGCAACAATGACTAATAAAGCAGTGAGTGACAACAGTTACCATGCTTCTTTCTAATTCAATCCACGGCTCAATGGTTAAGTGTGGTTCGAATTCTCTTAGGCTCAATCGAAAACATGTATTCAAACAACGACCACCACATGTTCTTAGCCGAACAAACAATTCAGCTTCTTGCTCACTGTGTCCAAGCACACAACGAGAAATGGCACAACGTTGAATTCGACAATGGCTCATTCAATCGCCCAAAAAGAGCCACAAAATAAAAAATGTGAACTAGTCATGGCTTTTTCAAAAGATCAATGCAACTTCAAGGTGAATCGGTCGATTCCCGCGACAGCAGTTTATTTTGGCCTCCTAAACTCTGCAATTTCGTTCTTTTATAATTTTATTTTTTATTTCAAGCTTTTGTGATCCATAATGAATTAAGAAAAGTCGGCCAAAAAATTCTCTTATGTGATTTCTACCGAAAGACTGCGCTTAATTTCGTTTCTCTTTGAGCCCTTCAACAAAATTACTTTGAATGCCCACGATCAAGGAATCAAACCACCCTCCTAAGGGTGTGGCAACACAGCTCTGAAGATCATAATATTGGTCTTAGAATGATTTCATCTGATTTTGAATCCAACTTGGCACACACTGTCGGCCCAGGCGGAGCTTAATGCCCGCGCAAAGTATATCATGCACTATCACTGGAATGAGCTCAGCTCTGCTTTCATCACGTGTCCACAATCAGTAGGAATTCAGCTATCAACCAATAATCACATCCAGAATATGAAAGTGCTCGGCCACCTCATTGGCTTTGTACGATAGACTCCCAATCTAAACATCGTGTCTATGCCCCTATGGTGATACACAATTCCTCAATACACGTTCGACCTTTCTAATATTTTGATTAATTAAATTGGACCATCCCTTTCTAATAATCAGGCCTTTAAAATTCATATGCTTCCTTTGAATCAGAGGATAAAGAAAATTTCGCCCCTTTTTAATAGTTTTGATGGACACGTCCTTTATGGCCTCCCTTTTTTTTCTTTTTATTCCTTCGTCGATTTGTCGGATCGTTATTGAGCCAAATGCAATTTGGAAAAAAGTTTGATGGATGCTTAATAGGAAAATTTGTCGAGCCCTCAAACAATAATATCTGCAATTGAAACTCTTGAACTTGGCTTTTGGCTCGAATTAGATCTACAAATTAAACCCTCAAGTTGGCAGAAAACCAACTCTGACACCACTGTAATATTCCAAAAGCGAAAATTTGGAGTTTTCTTGAAATTTTTAACTTAGAAATATTTCAAATAAATTTTTCATTCATAAACAGAGATTTCCATGTAAAATTTAACATAGAACTGCAAATAACAATAATGAGCAAAAGGAAATCTCAACTTTTATTATAATAAGCAACTGGGGTTTACATGTTGATACTACAAAATCGTTGAGATGGAAACTGACCTCAAGAATCTACTCCAATGTTGTGCTAACCCTCCAAAACTTAATTGAAATGTCATTGTTGAGCTCTCCTGTGAATTATGGATGAATTCACCAAGGGGAGATGGGTACTCGCCCAATCTCATTGAATCACCTGAGAGTTTCCGTCCTAGGGCTACCAAAGAAGTAGAGAGTTGAGTTCTCAACCTCTCATACAAGAAGCAATATCAAATCCAAGATTTCCTCTAATGGTCTCCTCCTCTTTTTATAGATCTGATGGACCCCTCTAGAAGCTCCTATATTATTATTATTTTAATCATTAAGCACATTTCCTTTAATTAAAATATTCATTTTAATGTGGGAAAATGGTAAATTGGCCACTATGCCTCCTCAGGCCACTGAAAATCACTTCTAACTATCCCACCCTTAGATCTTCTCGTTTCGGTTCCAACAAGCTATTACACTAAGGTGTTCTGCCAAGTATTCCTCCCGAAATGCCACCTTAAGTGTAACTAATTGAGTCAGGCCGATTAATAACTCTGTTTTTTTAAAGTTGTCGGAATGCAATGAAACGAAAGGCAAATTGTGCGGATGATGGGATATACCAAGTGAATGCCATCAGACCTTATAAAAACTCCTCAAAACCCCTCCAAAGGCCCCTAGGCTTGCTAATGACACCAACCTACACCTGTGACCTATTTGCCCCCAACTCTTAAAGTCCATCCTAACCATGCCATAAGGAGCACTAGAAAAAGGAACATCACATATTGTAAGCACAATCCTTAAGGCCTGCAAATTAAGAACTATTATTGTGCTTCTTGTTACCCACCATTTTTGGGTGATATCCCTAGAATTTTTTTGTCTAGAAGATGGTCCTCGGTCGGCAACCAGGAGCCACCAACTAGCTCGTTCTGCCACTTTTCCCCACCTGAGCCAGCCATGTGGTCCTTCACCCATCTGTCATGATTGTATGTTTGAAGGTGGGCCTCCCAAACCTAATTGTATGCCTTGTCATTTCGTAATTGAGTATTGTAGTTTACTTATCATGGAAACTTTTGGGCATGGATTAATGGGGGGATTTGGTGGAAAGAGTGGGCTAGGTCTGTGCTCTTGTCCCCTAGACCTCCTTTTGATGTCAACCTTGGACCCTAGTCCCGTGGGATCTCTTTTACTGATCGTTGGGCTTTAGGGATGGTACTTCATCGGGAACCCTGATTTTGGTGGCATGGTCCCGCTTGCTCATCCACATATATCACTCTCATTCCACTCATTATAACCCCATTCATCATTTCTCCCACATGGGTCCACATTCCTCCACTAGGTCCACATAGGGTTAGTCTTCCCCGTCCCCTCCTTGGATCGGGCCTGGAATGATGCCCCAGAGGTTGATGTAGCTGAAAAGAAAAGTAAAAGCATAGTTGGCTACATTCAACAGGAAAATGTACCACAAAATGCAAAAGATGGTCGAGACAAACACATTTAGCACGTGGGCAAAAGCCAATACATGAGCTCTACCGCATTATCATGGCCATCACCCTGGTTCCTACAAGCCCCAAATGAGCCTCCTTTATCATTAAGGAAACAATGATTGTCCCAACCCCTAGTGTGCAATGAAACGCCCTACCCTAGAGGGGGTATCCATAGTTATACCTTACACATCATGCTCTTATCCCTTGAACCCCAAGCAGTTAATCAAAGAAAAATCATAAAAGACAAAAGGCATATAAAAAAGGGTGGAAAAATCAACGCCAGGACATCTCATGTACCACGATTGCTCCCTCCTATAAATTATATACCCAAGTGTGGGCTTCCCTTTTGCTAGCTAATCTAGTACCCCAACATGTGGCCCAGGGTTGCCCCTTTTCATTCCCTAAATAAATATGATAAGACTACATACACATCTCAACCTGAACTAACCTGAAAATGAATATGGAGGAGATTAAAGGCGCGATTACTTCGTAGCCTCAGATTGAAAGGTCTTTGTGCTTTCAAACAAGACTAGTATTCGCATGTCTTCAATGAGGGAAGAAAGGGTCGATTGAAAGCTTTCCCAACATTTTCCATAACATCAAATTTGGCAATGGGATCTTTTTGATATTTAATTAAATGTTTAGAGTAGGTCATAAAGAAAACTATTATCGGACAAAACTTCTTTGTTGTACAGCAGAGTTTTCATACAGATTGTTTGATTGAATGTCATGAAACCACCAATCCCACAAATTGCGCTCTACAGAGTTTCAGTGATCTGCCATGGAAGCACATGGACCTGGGATTGGTGTTCATCCCAATAACCCCACTTTAATAAAGATCATCATAGCTATTTGTAAGATTTTGAAGGAGGTTGTGTAGCTCCTAAGCAGGATCCACCCATTAATTTCGTTTTTTACTAGTGAGCAGCGTGGACAACAGTGTGAGCAGCGTGGACAACAGTGTGAGCAGCGTGGCCAGCAGTGAGAGCAGCAAGCAATGAACAGTGAGCAGTGTGAGAGCAGGGAGATTTTATGCAGCAGAAGTATCGAGCGGCGAGCAGGGAACAACCTGTAGCCTAAGCAAGGAGCCGTGATAATTTGAACAACGGGGAGCAATGTGAAGTAATCTTGGCATTTTATAGACCTACATCTTTCTCAAAACAAGTTGGACGACAAATGTATTCAAACATGACAATGGGACAAGAAATTTCAGAACATATGGAGACAAATGTTTTAGGACAAGTGAAAATTGCCTCATCCACCGAAGTTGGGAAGTGGGTTTGGGTCAATGCCAAACAATATCGGGGCATTTTAAAACGAAGATTAGCCCATCTAAAATGGGAGAAGACAAGAAAAAAATGGTCTCAAAAGGAAAGTAATCGAGCCCTTTGCAATAAGCACAAACAAGTCCCCTCTACAAGCACATGGCAACAAGAAGTCTAGAGGAAAAGTCATTGAGATTCTACCTTATATAGTCCTACATCTACACCTCTCACCTGGTCATCTGATCTTTATGTGAAGGAATTGTTCAATGCAAAACAAAGGTTGGAGGTTTTAGAAGCTAAAGATCAGGAAAGAGATCATAAAATTCATATAATAATAGTTGAGAACAAGGCTTTAGCAACAAGCAATAAAGTTTCGAAAGAACAAGTGACATTGCTACAGGAAGCTCTCCTGATAGGGAAGATAGAATGGCAACACATGAAGGTGGATGTGAAAAACATAAAGAAATCTGTAGTGGAAAGTACAGAGGTAGTGAATGCGAAATCATCCCAAGATAAAGGGAAAATGATTACCCAAATAGACAACCATGAAGATAAGATAAGATAAGATAATTTTATTAATGTCCAACGAATGACCACAAAGTAGGTCAAAGGGACTGTCGGTTACAAAAAGGGGGGTCGTGCCCAGTAGGAGAACCAAATGGTTTCCTTATAAAGACAAATACTGAAAGAAAGATAGAAAATAAAAACAAGGCAGGTCGGGGAGAGCGTATGGGGCTCCAATCCCAGCCTCGCCGACTGATCTCTAGACTGTGTCGCAGGATCACTGGTGAAGAAGACCCTGGGGACGCGAATGTGGGAGTCCGATTCTCCTAACATCTGAGGTCGAGAGAGGAGAACTGTGGGTAGTTCAGTAAGGTTTGCTGGTTTGAAATAGTGGTCACTGGGTGTCTCCCCTTGTGCTGTCTCCGTGATCTAATGGTCCTGGACTGCCTCGCGGGGAGATGTCTGGCGCGGATCTGCTGCTGGGTCCTCGTATGTAAGGGGCTTCTCCTCTTAACTGAACGAGGGTTTGCCGATATATGTGAGCTCGCCTGATCGGTATCTTCGCTGGTTGATCTCTTAACCCCTCGGGCTGAGGGAAGTGTACTGAAGAAAGAGGTGATCTGACGAGTAGTGTTGGGTCGGCTTGGAGGTTGAAGGATATGCTCTCGATGCTTAAGAGTCTCCTGGATGTAAAGTGCGACACATCTCTGGTCCGTGTAGTTGAAGAAGCTGGAAAGAGTATTTGGTCCTCTGAATAGACAGTGAAAGCGACCTCTGATCTCATAATATATCGGACACCCGAAGATGAAGTGCCATTCGTTTTCCACCTCCTGTGTATGGCATAGTCAGCAGATCCTGTCAACTCTCTCTATCTGGTGGTCTGTCTCTACCCGAAGCCTGTGCGATCCAAGTCTGAACTGTCCGAGGGGAATCCGGAGAGCATGCATCCAATGTCGAAGTGTATACTGGGGGCGAACTATAAGCCCGTTTCTGATATTCAAAAAGTGCTCTGCATAGAAAGCCATTTTCGGCCGTAACTCCCCCGGGGGGTCAATCCACGTGACCTGGATAAACTGTCTGTAGATGTCTTCCTTGATGATCTTATTGAGTTCCTGCTTGGGGGGGAGTCCTCTGGGGGCGTTCAAGGAGTACTGAAAGGGGGGGAGGTGGTCTATGTGGAGCCCTACTGCCTTGAGGAACTTTGAGACCCCTGTATACCAACATTTGGTTTTCCCTGGTTGTGTGCGGTCGATATCCTCAGAAGAGCAGTAGGCTAGATACGGGTACCTGTCACGCCCTTTCAAAGTGTCTGCGAAGCTCCGGACTCGGTGGAGAAGGGAGACCAGTCTGAACGCTGTCTCAAGGCGGAAGGGCTGTGCACCAAACTCGGCCAGAATGATTTATTGTGGGATAGTACCCTTGCAACGAATAATGCGCCGGAGGAGAAGGGTTTGG